>LOND01001688.1:45111-76552 GCA_014220965.1 Paragonimus kellicotti | reverse complement strand
AAACACTGAAACTGATAAAACTGGAGCAAAAACGATTAACTTCGCTTGTTAGTGCACTGTCTGGTCATGACGCGAATGAATATGTAATTTTGGTTATACTTCGTGTGATGAGGTTGACTATAAAGCAGCCAAACTGGCAAGCTGGCCGCTTCCGACAAGCATCTTTTGCAACATTTCCTTCATGACGCTTTCCTTTGCATTTGAGAAGTTCATCGTAGTGATGGCGCTTGCGAGCTTCGAGAGCGCCTACACTTAACATTGTGATCAATTACCCGAATGTATACCATTAGCACACATTCACCATTAGGTCGATCGGGATAGAGGTCGAATAACACACAACTTCTGAGCAGACCATCAATTCTAATTGAATGTCGGTTCCAGTCACTCCCCCCCTCCGGTGAATTGGTGCAATAATACCACAAAGGTGATCGCGAATCACAGATAATAAGATATCAAGTACTAGTGGTGAAAAACGTACATTATATTGCTACATACCGCGATTCAGACGGTGTATTGGTTTGTACAAGAAGTAGTGAAAAAAATCGTGACAGGCATGACCAGTATGAATCCATAATGTATTCATAAATAAACAATCGATTAGGACGAAACAGGAAAAAGTGGTATCAGTTCTCTGTGACTTATGTATGACGTAGTGTTAACGTTTCCATTGCGAAAAACCGCACTTGTTCCCTGTGTCGAAGACCGCCAATACTTCAAACGAGAATCCCGACCAAATATGCTAGACTTTTCAATGACTAAACGAGGCTCACGAATTATAAGCAGGACAAAGCAACAAAACACTAAAACGCGAAAACAACAGCTTGACAGCAGCATATGCAGTGGTCCAAGTTCCGATATAATAAGATCATCAAAATGATGCTTCAGATAACATACAATTTTTGAATATCACATGAAAGTGATTAGGATTTAAAATATTATGAACTCAAGGTTGATCTATCTCCAAGAGACTGTTCAACTGTCATTGACAAATCAAACCTGTGATTTAGAGAGAAGACAAAAGTTAAAATATATCTGTAAAAACAACAATATTACTGGTAGAGTAGGCAGGATGACGATCTATGAAACGTGCTGTTCACTATCTGAACCAAAACACGCCCATCACCGCGTTGTTTGCAACTTCTGCGGATTGATTCGATGCACGTTGTATGGAGTTTTTTTCACTACAACGTTTTGTAACATTATCCTGCGAACTTACGAAAAGCTGAGTGAATTTCCAGATTTACAAATGTGTTAGTAGCCTGTTACACAAACAGGCTTTCTTCAAGCATCAGCTCAATAAGGAATTAGACACCGTTTTGATCAAATAATTAATTTGTGGAAAAAAGTGGAGGTACTGAATAACGCGTTTCGGCTCGCACAATCACCGTAGTTGCGCAAAGTATACATGTTTAAAATGATCGGTGCAAATTCGCGAGGACGGTGCATTTTTTGGCTGAATTGAAGTACCGTTAGTAAAACAAAGAAATATTCCACGAGATTGACATCATTCGAAAAAAAATGTGGGCAGGGCCGTTAACACCGTATTGAGAAGACGGACCAGCGGTAACTGTTGCATGGCTCTCGTCCTCCATTCATTCCACATTTACACGCGTACAAATCATTCATTAACTTTCGTTTACATAATTAGAACCTAGAGACCACATGAAGTGATGAAAGTACAACGGCACGAGAGCAAAAAACATCGTGGAAGGCATAAAAGGGGGAAGATGTATAAGGACAGAATGAATTACACCGACGTACAGAAAGATTCGTAACACGAACGCAATTGATTTCTGTTCTTCGCCATATCAGACAACGTCCTTCAATCAAAGACGTTCAGTGTTTATTACACTCCCGTCGCGAACGCCCTACTGAAGCAAGCTTCAGTGTAATTGCTTTCATCATCATCATCATCATCATAGCAGCCATGAGCCTGACCAAAAGGTACTGTGGCTCGGGCTGCCGCTCACCTCAACAGTGACGTGGAATATCCTAGAAGAAAACGTTACTAAGAAGGTTGAAAATTAATAGAAGTCTAAGCTGAAGAACTAGAAATGGTATGGATGCAGGTACGCCATTGACTGCGACACACCGCCATCTCGGATAGCGTCTCTAACCAGCGATTCGAGTGATCAACAGAACCATCCAGAAGGGCGATACCCATCCACTCAGTAGAGCCGTCAGAGTCATCTTATTTCGTGACTACAATGTTGCTTGACCATCATATGGTTTTGTAAACACTGGCCGCATATTGCGTAATTGGTGAGAATGTCGCCGACGTCAGGTATAGCTGAATGCCCATGGATACGATAGAACAAATTACACAAGATGACATACAAAAAAGTACCGCAGAGAGACAACAGTCGGAGCATCAGCGCATGATTGCCAGAAGCATCAGTCAATGCAACCGAGGAGTATGAGTTATGAGATAACCAAGGTTAACGCCTACAAGCGTTCCGGAATACGCGTCAGCGAGCCCAAAACAGCCCACCGAGCTTGTACGCGTACCAGTCGCAAGGTGCCACATGTAATCGTCGGGAACGTAATCAGTGGCGAGCAGACAAGGTGGATGTTAACGAAACATAGACGCAAATACCGCTAGTATCCGATTCTAGTTCCGCCGCAAACAAGCCATGAGTCTTCGTAAATAGTACCGATTAAGGGCGGTCAAGAACTAGATGAAACCAAGGATGCATTATAAAATTACAGTCGATCCTTATCAGCGACAAACCTAACCTCCGCTTAATCGACTCACGAGAGAAATGCCACAGTGTCTGACAACAGCAGAACTTCACGTACCTTTTCCTAAATCCTCGCTGATATCTCATCAACAATATACAAGCTGATAAGATACCGCTCCAGTCCCAAGACCTTAGATCCCTCCTCCAGTTCAGTACCAAAATGTGTGAAAACAGGCAAACAGAACTGATGGAAACTGTCCTGTGAATCCTGAAAGAGATTTGGAGATACTGAAGGGGTGCTTCGTTATTGGTACCTACCAACAGTAATTCCCGTTTCCAAAACATACCTTCATATCCGAACCTAAGTCATACACTGGTCACCAGGTTGTTGCTTCCAGGCTAACCCAACACTCGCACACGAAGGGTGATGTGCCAGGTGATGACCCGGCAGTCGCGTGCCTATCCGGCTGGTGATGGTCGTTCAATTTGTCGAATTTCACACGAGTCATTACTTTCGCCGCATGTAGAGTACTGCACTTGGCTGAACGAATTAAAACAATACATTCAGCGGGAACTCTCCTGAAAAGAGTAGCTATCGTTGTCCTATATTAACAACCAGTTGGTCTACCATTGATGAAGAACACTTCACCGATTCCTCCGTACACACTGTTAAAGAGCTCCACGATACATTTGCATTTTATCTACAGTCATGCATCCAACGTTAATACCCTCGGATAAGATAACCATTATATCCTCGTGGTCAAGATAACCCCAAAGTTATTTTGTAACGTTAAGGTCACGTGATCGAGCGGGCCAAAGAAGACACTGGTGTTAGAGCTGGAGCTCAAATCTCGAACCTCAGTAAGCGTACGAACTACTGATGCACATAAGAAATTGACATAGCCCAGGTGTCAAGCGTTCTGGTCAACTACAAAATTCCTTCAATATGAAGGCATAATTTAGGGTACACTAAGGATACATGTCATGATATTTCAGACAACTATAAGCTGTTTATTTTGAAGGCATTACCAAGGAGTTTCAAGAACAATCTCGACAAAACCACATCGTTTCAACACGTACTCTTCGGGAGGAAGTTTGTGGGACGTACCACTCTAGCACTTCAACGTGAAGTTTCGCGGTTTTGGCAACAAAATCAAGAAAGCTAAATTCAAATCATTTTGTTCTTGGCATAAAGCATCTTGCAACTCTGCCACAAAATGATCGATCGAAGGGTCCTTATGAACTTGTCTGGAGGGCGTACATATGAGACATCCTCCACAGACTGGCCAGTGGAGAAGCGAAAAAGCACAGCCACGTTGCAGACGTGATTCGCTGTTACATTACGATCCCCGACACATGTGGCGAGATGACTGGCAACAAAAAGCCCTCTTGTGCTGAGCACGAAACAGCTAAGTTACATATCCCCACTGTTGAAATTGTGTTCCATGCCATTACTAGGCGTCAGTCACTGGCTACCTTGCCGGAGCATATTTCCCCTTTTCGAGAGTTATGCCAATATTACCTCTGCGAATTAAGGCCAACAAGACCGAAATTCATTTTGAAAGTGAAAATCACACATTCCCAATGAGTTCAAGAGATAAATTTTCGTTCAAGTTGAGCGAAAACGAATGTGTTTATATGAGGGAGAGGAACCACTTTCCCTTACAATAATTCAGTCAGAGACAGCCGTGCAATGAGTCTTTGCTGCGTTAGACGTCAGTTGACGAACCATGTGCCTACTGACATACATGAAATCCGTGCATCATGTGACGTGATGTAGCAACGTGGCTCATGAAAAATTGGATGAGATTATACAACTTTATCGTGAAGTGTGCGTGCAATATTCGAAAATTTGACAACGCAACATAGTAATTACTAACGTGTAGGTATCCATCCCATGGAAAACTGAAAAGGCTGTCAAGTTCTAAGGTGATATTCAATGCCCAAGATAAACCATGAACCGTCAAGTTCGTATGATTATAGCGCACTAATTGATCTGTGTGCTTCCCAGCTACATTCATTGAGACATTACGTAGCAACCGATGGATAATTAGCAATACGCGAACAAACAAACAGCTATGCGCTAATGCATTCATGTGGGCAATTGATGGCACAGTTCCGAATGAGGGACGGACAATAATCAATGAGATGCGAACCCAGAATAATTTTTGGTTTGCTAGAAAGACGTGTTACAAAAGTGAATGCATAAGAAGCGCGATGAATGTTCCATTAAAAAGTGATAAACAGTTCAGGATGATGAGTGTAGCAAGCTGGTTATTAACTTATACATCTATATGAAATTGCGGTTGGCTTACTTCAAAAAAAAGAAGCTCGACTAGAGTTTAGTTTATATGATAGCTAACCAATTACATGCATCCTTGTACAGCGCGGAGCATTGCCTACATGTTCTGTGAGGTCTATGACATAAACCTGAAAGGCAAGTATTGAAAACGTTTAAAGATTAAAAATGTGGTGCTGTTAGTTTATCTTTGACATTGAATGCTGTGTTCAGCAACAACTACATGAACAGTTAACTCGGTGGTTACATGCACTTAATTCTAGATTCCTAAAGTCCAGTGTGACGTTGGTGAGCAGACAATAACAGGTGATGACTTGCGTGGTCAAGACAGAGGGATTACAAAGCCCAATAAAAAAGCGACACCTAACAGCAAGCGAATATGGTTGGTAATAAGCACATGACTCATCAATGGACGGTAAGAAAATAAATGATGAAACCACCAATACGCCAATTGAAAGCGAGGAATGTCTCAACAGTCAAAACAACGTGATTAATCATAAGACCCTAGAATTGGTGCTTGGCTGTAACCTTACAACAATATTCATGATGAGGCAATGAATAACGCTCATTGTAAGCCATTTTACGTCCACATATGTATGTCCCGCTGTCCTTTCGGAGATGTCCAATACTTCTTTCAAACTATTCTCGAGGTCGTCAATATATATATATATATATATATATATATATATATATATAGTGCAGGATTTTTAATTAATAATCATACTACGACAGTCCTGTAGTGCATAATTTGCAACACGGTTATTTCTGTTTTAATATGAAATGTGCCTTGTTCGTAGGCTAGCTCACAGTCATTCTGTGTCAGTGGTGGGTACAGGTTGGAGAGATACATCATACACACTGGTAGAGATTGATACGTCGATAAAATGCACGTTCCGACAACATAAATCCGATGGACAGTCAACACATCATGCAAACCAATGCGGAAAATTTCGCCAACGATTTTGTATACGATCCGGTATTCCAGAGAACTTCGGAAGGGTGATTCAAACGACGAGGAGACGTTTTTTAGTCGAATCTGGCAGCATCTATGATTAGTCAAAGGTCTACATTCCCGTTCGAAAAACCGACGATTGGGAGCGCGAGAAGTAAGTCAACTTCATTCTGCCTTAAATCACTCGCGATATCCGATGTGGCGAGACGGTAAGTCTGTTCAGTGAGATGTTTTGAGTGTTGTCATTGTTATTTAGCAGAAGTTTTCAGTTATTCAATCTAAAAAGGGACAATACCATTGACTATCTAAAGTGACACCACAATGAATGCGGGTGGCTTAGGTCCAATTCGTATGTACAGTATTTCAGTTACTCAACTGTACTGAACCGATCCCGCCAGTGCAACCACCATAACCGTACGCCTCTCTTGTGGCCTCAGTTCCATCGCTTTATTACATCCTGCTCTGTAGTACGCACTCGACAACAGACAGAGAAACCTGTTCCGCCTGTGCGCGCTGACATGTTTGGCTGCTCCACTGAAACTTATTCCAGGAGATTACTGCTTTATATTTGCATTGACGTTAAGCTTTAACTAAAACAGTGAAACTTAAATGAAGCTCTTATGTACAGAATGAGCCTACGGGAATATGTATGTAGGTGCAAAAGCTGCAAACAAATGTTCTAAAGATGAATTAGACAAAATAATGCGCATATACACTCACACAAACAAACAAAATACGTGGAGTTCCATCAAATAGCCAGACGCATTCAGGATTTGCACACGCCACCATAATACTAACTTCATCTTTCTAATCACATGAAATTTTATGTAGTTGCCCAGGTATTACGGTTCCTCTAGCTTTAATCAAAAACGTTAGTGAACAACATTTGTTTCTTCATCAATGAGGGCGTTGCGAACACAGCTGGAGCTTCGCGTACATAGGACAGGAGGAAAAGGATAAATGCCATTGTATTCATGTACCTGCTGTTTGAACGAGACGGAGATTGGCGGGGAGTGTACAATCGAAGTAAACACACACAAACAGAAAGAATCAGTAGCAGAGTAAATGATCGGTTCTCGTTTCAACCGACCTTGCTGTAAAACATAAGGTCAACTGAACATGAAGCCGAAGCCTAACGAGGTCGACGATGAGTCAGCAAACAAGTTAGGCAATGGAAGACAGGGTTTGTGTGTAACCCAATCTAACACACGGGGAGCGGAAGGCTGTCAAGTGTGGTGATCTATGTGCTTTCTGTTTCACTTTCGTAATAGAATCAGCATATGGGCATTGTGAAAGTGAACTGGAGCAACCAACTGGGAGTGGGATTGCAGTACACAGATAAAGCATCTGGTAGTAAACTACATGTTATGCTAGATACACGGAAGCTGAATACCCTTAAGGATGGAAAGACATCAACAATGGACAGGAAGCACGACAACAGATGCATTCAAAAGAGTGTGCTAGGAGAGGCTACAAAACAATAGATAAATATCACAGTTAACGGAAAAAACGAGTGTAAGGTTAATTGTACCCCCAGACACATTAAGAGGGTCAAAAATAACACGAATATTATTGTAACTGTTTACACGGGTGGCATCCGGAGGTATATCGGTGGTCACAGTTTCGACAACCAATCACGGGTTTGACAATCCCAATTACGACAACCGAAACTACTCCTGTTTGGATACGGCAGCCTTACAGCGTACGGACGCCTAGGTGATTTAGTGACTAGGTCAGATGACGTTGTAGAAAACAGGGAATTTCTTCCATGATCAACATCCATGGAAGAAACCTTAACTCCAAGTGAATTCAAGATTTTTCAACAGACAATCATGACTGACTTGATGAGAATTCTGACAACCTGTGGACCACAGTGTGAAAATGTCAACAAAAGTCGGAAGTAATTGAATTCTAACTACCACACCACACCCATAGTTTTTGTAAGCAGTTTAATAGGCACACAATTGTTTAATAAGTTGTCAATAGGAAAATATAGAATGTTGACTAATCTCAAAAAATTCACTCAACTAACAAACGTCTGCATCTGAATGTTCCTTAATGCTATTGGACATACGAGATACCATGACAGCCGGTTTGACCAAAATGAGCACAACCACTTTTTCTACACTTTTTCTCCACTTAAAGAAGATATCATACCGTTAAGGAGATTATCAAATGTAGTGGCGTTCAGTATGCAACCAAGAATAATTTTAGTTCGCATACGTAGTTTGTAACGCATGATGGATTTTCTGAAGAAATACACTCAGCATCCAACAAGCTCTTTTCTTCTAGACTGACTCCATCTCTCCCCACATTTCCATTAGGACAAAGATGCTAATTGTTATCTGTAATTCTAACATTGCACAATTCAACTGCACCTGTATAATTTGACAGCGTTTCACTTTTGAAGAGGTTAACCGAGAGACCATTGTACTAAGTTAATAAGCAGTATCTGTGTGAACATCCTATAGCTGCAAATTCGTTTTGGATATCCACATTTCGGATGCATAAAGTATTTTGACTCCATGTTTCAAACATGCATTATACTGTGCACTGAGTGGTCGTAACTGTTATCATATCAAGAAGACCGAAATTAGACCCCGTAATCCTGTGCAAAACACTGTCAGTAGCTCAATGGATAGGTAGTTCGATTCACCATGCAACAGTCGGCGAACAACTGATAAGTTTTTAATTCTGACTGGCTTCGATAATAATGAAACGACTCACGAAACCTACTTAATAAATTATTCAGTTCAATTCCATAGAAGTTTTGCAAAACTCAAGTGGAAGTTTGGCATGCAGTACAGAGTATACAGTTTGAAAAAGGATAGTGGTTTGAGCCAGACAACTGGAAGCCACCATAAGTGTACATACTTGAGAATGTCAAGGATGAATTCTGCACAACGATAGCTTCTGAGGATTTGTACATATGATACAGAACAAAGGGACGGTTCCCTGAAACATATCCTGAGCAAACTACAGCAAACGCATAATGTAGCATAAGGACAAAAAGAACACACATACTTGTTACTTCTTTTTTGTGCGGCTTCTGCGATTAGTTGATCAATCAAGCAACTATCCAGAGTGGGAAATGGAGTTTGGTGTATGCGTTTATGTGCTTCAACAGCCTCGTCCGGTAAAATATGTTCCACTGGTTTATCGCTGCATTCCTGACAGGATAAACGAATCGCCCAAATGAGGGACAGGGAAAAATGCAGTGCACGACATAAAAATGGAAAAAAGTATACTTCTGAGTGGGAAAGGTGTAAAGTATATAGTGTCTAGATAGGTCATCTAGTGAATTCCAAACTCAACAGAACGCATCACAATAGGCCCGTTTTATAAAAAGGTATGTTAAAGTTCCATTGCCATTTCGTACATGCTTCCAGTGAATTATGGAAATTGAGCCACATCGTATACTGGTCACTCAATTAAAGGAAGGTAAAGCTGAAGCTGCTGTGAACACAGAACAAGAAATTCGGGATGCGCATTGGAGAATTCAATATAAAATACGATTAATTTTCACACCTGACCAAATTGCACAGTGGAGAACAATGAAAAAACTATCCGAAAAAAATAAAATAGCTTACAGTCACTGAAAGAATGGTTTGAACTCTGTTTCTAATGTATACATTATAGGGCAACTGCTGCCAAACATCGTAGAGGATTGTACACTCCACCAGCTTAGGTCAGTCCATGTCCATCGCCAACGAAATGCACGATAAACATAACTCAGGTCATAACGGTACGTTCGTGAGATAGCATGGACAGCATTAAGAAATGTCCAGTCTAAAAATGTTGCAATCCACAGAAAGTGCACAGATCTCATCGGTTTTGAGTTGGACTCATGAATGATATGAGCTGATTTACTGGTGGGCTGGAAAAAATTGGACGAAAGCGCATTTTACACTAGCAGAGCGACTGTTCGTACGAAACAAAACTTGTTCCGTAACTTCTGTCGGACTGATTACACGATGCGCTCAAAATTAACACAACTACCAGCCATGTTTTCATCTTACGGCTTATTCCCATTGTTAGCGGTTTTACAAGATAACATTTTTTACAAGGGCCCCTAATCAAATCACGATTCTTGTGAAAATTGAATCCAGAACTGACAATCGACTGCTAAAACGATCAGCTTAAAAACTTCATGAGGCCAAATGATGCACACACACACACACACAGGCACAGTAATCGATTCCGATTTCCTTTCGTTTTAGTAGATAGAGATAATAAAACAGGAATCTGACTGATAACTAATGCGACGAAAACCTGATGTACACCCATTAACAAAACAATAAAGCCACCCAACGATTAGCGGCCGGCTTTACTACATTACGTCCAGAAGCATAAGTAACGAGTGTCAAACGAACTGAAGTGAATGCAAGTCACAAAAGTGTAAAGTTGTTCAACATCCGCTTATTCTTAATGTGCTCCCTGAGAAAGCAGTAAAACAGCTGTGATAGGGACACATGGCCATGCCGTTAGTGTGTATTATCTTCGTCTTGTTAACACGTGCGCACATGGTACGTGGAACAAAGACGTTTTATGTAAGTGGTCATATATAAAACCTGAGTTTATATTCCGAAAAAAGGTAGATCTTTTGTTTCTCATCTTATTTACCGCGGTTCTAGGTGGACTGATTTCACTCCCTTTTGATACAGACTTTATACTAGGCATGTTTGTGATCAACCGGACTATCGTCGACGTGTAGACAATATCATATTACAGGATATCGAGGAACGCGCCACCAATCAAATTAACGCATATGCGGTACGGGTTTTTCAAAACCGGTTCGATCATTAACCATTCAATGTACCTATGTGCAGTTAGACGGGATCTGAATGCGACCTTTGGAAGTCAGTGGGAATCATCATGACATCCGTTTCTCCTACTATAACGTCCAAGTTTTTAAGTATTGTCCCTTCAAGGGATCATATCAACAACTATGGCGACAGACGTGAAAAACGCCCTGTGGAGTGACGACAACGCCACCAATAGCTCAACAGAGAATGGTAATCTTGAGAACCCAATTACTGCCAGGGCTAACCCAACAACTGTTTTGGGTGCCGTCCACAAGGTCTTGAGATGGGGTGGCTAGCGTGAACTTTAAGAAACGGATATGATTGTGAGTGTTTAACGTATGTGTTAACTCCAAAATAAAACTCACCGGCCTCATGACACCATGTCCCCCTCAATCTCGTGCTCTTCTTGAAGACTTTGTGTGGAGAAAAACATTTCTACAATGAACTTTAGGCGATCCTTCACTCCGGCCATTTCACGATTTTGGTCTCACAGAGAATCTGGTAACCAGAATGCTTAGTACGAACGGGGAAGAAGCAAGCTCGGCAAATGCGACACGCAATACAACCATAAAACACAACTACGTTGCACGGCTGATCATAGAATCCTTCCAAGAAACCCACACACACAGCCATACGTCGAATCCATACAATTTTGACCTCGTGTGTTGCCTATAAAAAAGTGTCCCTCACGTGGCTGTCTAAAATTAACAGAAGAAGTGAAACGCCGACTTGATATCAGCCGTAAAAGCTTAGTACACATACTACATCAAGCCTTCCTAAACACTGTTAGGTGCAAGGGACAAACTTGTCGCCACAATAAACACTCGCAAACATGAAAAGAATAGTTGTACGATGGTTCCTGAATGCTTCAACTTCACAACCAACTTCTTTTTTAAGCCCGACATTCTCAGAGACAAAGATGGTGCGTTCTTTGTTGCTGATGTGACCATATGTGAACCGAGCAGAATGGAAGCCATAAGCCAACTGAGGGGATAAATACGGCTTCAATAGACAGTTCAACACGTGCCTACTTTTCGTCGTCCCGGAAGTCGTCCGTTCTTCAAAATCGTACAAAACAGTGTAGTGCTTAATGGCAAGAGTTTAATACATACATGATCGCCAAATTCTTCCAAAAGACGGGTCTCTCAAAATGTTATAAATCAGACATTTGTGTAGTATGTATTCAAGGTCCTTTCAAAATATCCCACCGACAAATGAGGCACCTAACACGAGTATGACACAACCACGTATAAACTCCCCTTTTGATGCTCCGAATTAAATACATACCATGGAAATCAGAACTAACCGTCGAATCATGAGCTTCATTCGTGTCGGATAATTGTGAAAGTCCCATATCTGGGTGATACATGCTTTTCATCAGAAACCTTCGTAAGTATACCAGCCTAGGAGCGTACATACGGCGAGTTGTGGGTGTCATGTTGACGAATCGGTAACACAAAGAGTGAATGCGTAGGCAACAAAACGGCCCAGCCGGCGAGAGTAGGCTTTCTAATTTCCCGAGGTCACATCATCTTATGTTCGAAAACGGTTTAATTTCATCTTATCAACAAATCTATTTAAGTAGACTAGGGATCTCCGGGTGACTCCGGAGGTTAAGGTATGCTGTTGATTTCTCGTTGAGGAGTCCACCTCAACAGGTGTACAACAACAAATGGGAATGTTCCTCGACTTTATCTAAACCTTACACATCCAACAACAATCGATTTTCGTCTAATGCAATAAAAGGGTCTACATAGTTTAAATCAATACCTACTCTGGATTTTACAACAAGGGACATACAAAGAGCACTGCGTGACTGTTTCTGACTGAATTGTTGAAAGGAAAGGCTGAATTTCTTCAAGCATGAAAACGTTCGTTTAAGTCGAGTAAAGACTGATAACTCAGTGGAAATTTGTGATTAATGCAATTTTGTTTCGGAAGGTTTTCAAAAGAACGAAGCATACTTCGGTCAGACCAGTGGAAATTAAACAGTGATGATTCGGGCACACTTTCAACGACGATCCCGAATGAAGTGGCTAGCCTGGATGATGAACACACACAGTTGCCACAGCAATGTCGCAAGGAATTTTGTCGCCAATTACATCGTTACGTTTGCAGCGAACCCCAATATTAAAAGACAACGATAAAATGTCACAGGAATACCATCTTCCGTTGAAGAATGTGTTAGGACGACCCACCTGCAGTTATGGTCCACACAACACTAAGAAGCCCCGGTGCTTACTAGCTCGACAAGTACATAAAAATACGCAGAATGCATGGTTCCACTGAAAAGTTGGAAGACGTCCCAAGATGAGAATGGAATAACTCGAGTCAAACTCTTTTTGGTACTCCTTGTCATAACCATACCGAAACGCTGCACTGAGGCTCTGGCATGAAAGACATGCCAGTTATTTTGCGATTTTATTGCAGCCAGTTTGACCTTTCTCGGCAGCGTACTGAAAGTAAAGGAAGTTCAAATAAACCTGTTTATAACGACTTCCGACGGTTAGACAGAGAAGTCCATCTTATGAAATGTTGCGGCGAAATGTCTTAAGGTCATAGCATTTTGCTGTGAGGTGCACTAGTTTCTAGGGAACATAGGTTTACTGAAATCAATTCGGTGTTCGGCCAAAAAAATAAAACCCACGCACGACCGGTGAACAAATGACTAAACGAATATCTTCTCGTCTGCAGAACCACATTTGACAAATAAGAACTATCAGTATTAGAGGCGCAAAGTGCATTTGAAGGTTGACGCCTGAAAGCGCGGTATCAGGATTCTTGTCAAACCTGAGTAGGAGTGGGACGTGGACAGTTCGTATCGATAAGTTGAACCGGTTCGTCTATCACAACCAACAAGACTGAACAGTAATTTAAAACACAAACCTGTAAATGCACCCGACAGACAGACATCAACTATGCAATATAGTTTGTGTGCGAAACAGAAATAATTCTGTAGCAGGCTGTCATCAAACTTCAGTCAATGATTTGAACATTGCTCAGTCGATTCAACGAAGTTGGCCAATTCAACCAAATTGGAAAGTCCCGATAAAGAGGTTGTCGATTAGAATGAAGAGAGCGATTCCGCATAGTTTCCTTCCGAAATGATCGGGCAACCTGAACACTATTCAGACACGATTATGGATAAACGTTTGTATGTGGTGATATTTGGTCATGCTGATTGAAAGTTAACCGGTATCATGGTTAACACGTTAGCTTCACAAAAATCGGGATCGGAGTGTTAATTCCGAACCGGACGCTCTAGTAAAAGCGAAACTCAAGTCTAGTGCTACCTTGCGAAATAGGCTAGTCAAGAAGCTTACCTGAATGTGAGGTATTTGATCAAGGGGGAAGGGGAGTCCATCCCACAAGAAACAGAAAAAAGTTAGCTATTCAAAAACTGTCTAGGTCTTGAAGATATGTATGAGAAACAATACCAAACGTAGAAGGAAAACGACATGAACGTCAAAAAACCTACTTAAAATGAACAAAAATATCCTATAGCTTTATTGATGACAGGAAACAGTATCTGAGTTAATCTGGTAATGAAAGTGTGAAAAATGATGTAACCCGTCGCTTAACTGCAGCCACAATGGACGTCGAGAACGGTTCAGTCAAGGCTGGGAATTAAAAAAATCATTTCGCAATCGACGATAGCAACAATGACAGTGTATCAGAAACCGTGTCTTAACCAAGAGAAAAACTGTGAGCCAGACGAACGAACTAAGTCAGGTCAGTCACGGAGAGATTCAGCAAACGGTAAACAAACAATCCTGAAAATTCAGGTGAGAAGTAGCACGGTGCACACGATAAAAAACATAGTAGAGATCTGCCTACAAAACTGAAGTACAAAACAATATTTCTATGCCAAATAGTATATGGGTATTAATTCTAATTGAACATAATCGATCAGTTTTGGTTGGGCGTGTCGCTCATGATCCGGGTAATGGGAAAGAAAGAACGGCGGACGAAAACGTAGCAACGGTTTGGAGTCACATTATGTTGACGTGGGCAAAAGCTTCAACTTGCGTGAAAAACTACAGACAGCGTAAAAATTCGACAAAATAACCAACGGGGCAGATGATATGCTGACATTCGATCCACTTATCTCTCTCTTTCTCTACTCCTATAAGTACACTTGCTTTGAGTTCACATGGTGTGCTTATGCCTTTACGCGTTGATTCAACTTCTTTGTGTAAAATTCAACTTATCAGTGTTAACATGGTAATAATCGTTCTCGGATTCTGTCTGTATCGATGTGATCGAATCAGGGAGTAATTTTAAACGATTTCTGTTAGATGTTGCCATAAATACTTGTATGGTCATACAACAACAGAGACTTACGTTTTCTAGCAACTTCTGGCTTAACCGTTCTAATGTGGGTAAGTTGCAGGCAACGGTCGGGCTGAGTTCATCCGTAGACAAAGCACATTGGGAAGAGGAGATACGCCTGGATAGGTGGCTGAGCAGCGTCATACATTTCGTCGAACACGTCACAAACGCGAAACGGTGGACCTCGCTCCAGAATGAATTGCTGAAAACGCATGCTGGATAGAAGGCGTTCGAAAAACTCGTTGTGCACCGAAATTGTTCGAAGCATGAGAAACAGTGACTGAGTATTCAAAGGGAGAGGGATGCGCAGAAAAAAACAGAGCGATAGATATAAGCGAACCAATTGTAACACAAGCGCTAAACATCAGGTGAGCTTTATGTTCCGTGCTAAGGCATTAAGACACGTCAAGTTGCTTCTGGTGTGTACGATAACAAGTACCCCATGAACTAAAGAAAAGCGAAAACTCAGGGAGCTCCAATCAGTGCAACAACCGTAATATCGGTTCTTGCTTTGGTTATCTCGCAAGCGTCTGTGGTATGCGTTTGCGAAGCCTAGCCAAAATGTGACCGATTATGCCTCATGGTGTGACACATGCTGAGTAAAAGTTCAAAACTGAAATATCTCATAGGAATAAGACTTGATTAACCAATAGTGATGTACACATTGTTCGGTGTGCGCGCAAATGGGTAGAGTAAGGGGCGTAAAGTTTATGGACAGAGTAAACATCTGCAAACCAGTGTTGGACAGCTGAGACGCCTTGAATGAACATAGAGATATAACAGATACACATTACGAGGACCAAAAAATAAAATCAAGATGACGAATATTTCAAAGAGCGTCAGCGTAACAGGCACACAGTTCCATATGAATTTCGTAGTAGAACTTGTGGAAATCAACATGTAATAAAATGAAGTATCTCAATGTGACAGCCGAATCTGGTCAGGCAACAGGGCACAGTGGGAGGGACGAAAAGGAGAAGAAATCTACCTGATTGAAATGAAGTACCGGTTGGGGATGAATGCGAGTGATGCTCAGACAAGATCGGTAGCCGGAGAACAGGGATGCAAACAGACGAATGAACACGGCGCGAAGTTGTTTGTCTTGTAAACGCAAATCCGGAAGTGCAGACTGTGCTTTGGGCGGGTACATGTAGTCGGAGGTGAACAGTTCCGGGTTCAAAATCTATAACAGACATGATCATGAGGTCGATTATCAATCACACTGTCACTAAGACTATATCCTGGTTACTTCGATAGCTGCTATCTAGATATAAGAAACTTGATCTAGTCTGGCGCATGACACCAGTCAATAAACTAATCCTTGATGCAGTGTAGTGGTTCAAGTATCATGTGGCACAAAGTACAGAGAAGACAGTCCAGATAAAACGGGCAGATAAAGAAGACAAGAAGGACAATCCATCATCATACTAGTTCAACAAAACACTTCACACGACATATGGTCTAACCTGGTTCATCTAATCAAAAAAATAAATGCGACTTTACTGAACGACTTTTATGAGTGCGATCTTGAAAATGAGGATAGACTCGAAAATGTTAATACGAAGAGAGCCGAAGTTCACATAACTGACGAAATCCTTAAGTTATCAAGCACCCCCTAACAGACTGCATCCTCTACATATGTTAACTAGTACACAGGCAATGAGGCTGATTATCAGTATTTTAAAAAATAGAGAATTCCAAATCTTCTCATTTCGACTGTTTGCACTTAGGTTTGAACAACCTGAGTCATGTTCACCGCATATACTTCATATGAGAGCAAACGCAAAGGTTAACTTGACTGATTATTGAGAACAAAAACAACTATTAAATTTAAGAATGATGAATGGAAATGACCAGTACGCCTATGCATGCAATAAAACGCAGAAGAAACGTTATGGCTGGGTATCTGTCAGAAGTCAATAGGCGTGTGTGCGTCTGCAGAATTGCGTACGCGAAATTTGTGCAATTATACACACCGCGATTAGAGCATTCCTACTCATGCGCCTACGTGGAGTCCCAAAATAACTAACCCAAGTATCATTGAGTCACAGAAGCAAATGTGACGAGAACGGTCAGTCAATAATGAGAGTGACCTCCAAAACTCGGAAAACCAGAGGTGGATGATGCAATACGGCAAACGATGATCTGATCACATCGAAACCACTATCGACAAACGGCAGAAGAGAGAATTAGTGCGTAAGTATAATTGTTAAAAAGACAATGAACTCTGCCCAAATTTTGCAGGGTCGAGCAGATTGAAATATGACGTTGCACGAAACAGAGGTAACCTTGCAAAATGCTGTATTCTAAGGGATTTTCCACAGTTCCGAGTGCATGAATATAACTTAATGTGAACGTTTCTTAGCAAATCTAAGGAAAGCTTATCAATATAACCGTTTTATTCACCACTCACCAAGACGAACGACACTGGCCGCAAAAATCGGCTGTTCCTCATAATCAATGAACAAGTGCGGTTCATAAGTCCCTGAAATCT
Source organism: Paragonimus kellicotti (assembly GCA_014220965.1). Lineage (NCBI taxonomy): Eukaryota > Metazoa > Platyhelminthes > Trematoda > Plagiorchiida > Troglotrematidae > Paragonimus > Paragonimus kellicotti. Next base: position 58,989 of record LOND01001688.1, on the reverse strand, counting down.
GTAGGCTTTGACTGAAACCATACAACTATGATGGTGTAAATCAAACGCAAAATTTTTTCCCTATCAATCAAAGTTGACTAGTTGTGAATCAATTACAGCCGGTCAAAAGAAGGAATCTTACGCAAACCAAGAGAAGGGTTTGCACAGAAGTAAACAAAAATTCCATGCTTTTTCAAGCTACCCTCCAGGCCCATGAGCTTCTACAAAAACCTCACCTGGTGCTGATTAATTGAACGCAGAATGCAAAAGAGTTTACAAACTCATGAAAACAACGACAATAGTACACTGAGTTAACAGTATTGTAAATACACGCACAAACACAATTCATTCATAGGCCAATGTACCTACACACATCGTGCTGTACAGTGACTGAGGCAGTTAGTACATGTTCATGTTTACTTCATTAGCTTTTCCAGTTTTCCGAGAGTACCATTAAAGACGATTTTGCTATAACACTTGAGTTTACAAAGAAAAAACTTTTCAGTCTTCCGGCCCTTGTCAGAATACTGATTAGCTGATGTGAACAAATGTTCAATTTGAATTCTGACTTTGACGTTCATTTATTCCAACAATCGCTTAGCTTTTTCGAAATCTATTACGGTCTTTCTAATTTCTCTAAGTTCGCTCTCCAGGGCAATTGTTTTTCACTAGAGATATTAGATAACGATTGCCTGATTTCCTTAACTTCGCTTTCGTTTCCAATCACTGAAAAGTGATTTGTCAAAATCATTAAGTTAGCGCGAGATTTTGGTTTCATATTGTCAAAAACAACTCCGTTCCACTAAAACCTGTCCGTATGACATGAGTAACAGACAAGACAGCTTCCAATTCCTTTCGAACAGATTCATGAATGAGACAAGATGTCGATGTTTGCTATTACGCAACTGAAGCATTAAAATTCTGGAAGTCTTACATATGGACTAATGTTGGTGTCACAATTTGAGGGATGTGCACGCACGATGTCAACATTTTTTGGATGACTTGTTATGGTTACTTCTTCCTTGCAGACCAACGGAGATCACAATTCACTGAAGATATTTCCAGAAGCCTGCCGATAAAATCGGTGATAAAAAATTCTTAGTATCTATTGTGGATTACAGGTAAGGTTTTCTAAAATGTCCGTCCTTGTTTTAGTTCCTGAACTGCTCCATCTGCAACGAAACCACATTCCATTTTTTCAGATATTTTTGTGACTTTCGTATCATTATGATTTTTTGCGAGCTCAAAAAACCCGGATGCTGTTCGCAGATCAGCAAGTTCTTCTTTAGCAAACTTCTGCATAAATTTTAAAAATACACTCTGAATGCCATTTGTAATGAAAAGCAGCATAGGAATTGCATCCAACGTAGTTCAACGAAAAAGTTTGACTTAGCTGAGAAACAAAAGTTGAACATGATAAGCTTCACTGGGACCGAATGACATGAGCTAGTGACATTCGGCGAATAAAACAGTTGGAGGTCATTCAACACATCAGTAAAGTTACCGCAGTAGAAATGTGAGACAGGGTCAGTTGGGCAACTGTGTTTTGCACATCCAAATGTGCAACGTTCATGATGCGTAGCTAACGTTACAGATCCTCAGAATCAGTAACACAGTCATTTTCCAAGACAGGTCCCGCTTAACTTCTACCTTTTCTAGACAGGCAGCCTGTAAATTCAGTTTCATTACTAATACAAATTTAAAAACAGCCACACAAAAGTTAAAAGCATTTCTAGAGTTTACAAATTTCGTACGAGCCAAACAATACGATTTTTTTAAACCAGCTGAAGCCTTAAAACAAACTGATAATCCAGTTCAGTAAAAACAATGTTCTATTAAACGTGTTAACCGTCTTCCATAATTCATCAGAAGAAACTGGTGCTTTCAATTTGCGTTCACAGTTCATTTTCACAACTATTTTCATGACGACATGCGAAACACATATGGATCGAATGTACGTTATAGCAACAAACTTGCGTCAATTCCACATTGAAAACTAAGCACACAAAACTTATGAGAAGAATTCGATAGTCCTTGTCTAATTTAAGCTTCTAAATGACTGTCTAGGCAGCAATCGATCGAATAACTGACTGACTGACCTGAAATAGACTATCGACCACTTCTTGGAAATAGGGTTCTGGAAGCTGTGGAATTGGAATGTTGTCCGGACACGCGACACTTCCGCCGTCTAAGTCAGCCACGAACACATCCACCTAGACGGAAGGCGGGGAGGTGTAAGGAGCGCAGCAAAACTACTTTCAACTTGGGACAACTTGAAGAACATGTGGTGCAGCTGTTAAACTGATGTCTGATATTGACCGTAAATGAATAGGTGGACTGTACGAAAAGTGTGTGCTTCAAAACATTGGAACTTATTCCGTTAACAGTAGGAAATTGATCGTAGATTTTGTAAAACTTTGTGGTCATCAATGCACAGCAATGAATTCATGGTGATACTCTCCGAAAATGGCGAACATGAATCAAGTAGATGAGTCTACTAGAACAAAAATGCAATAACCTAAAGCTTCAATGCAACTTACCTATCATAACAGATCGCCTGACCTAGCCTACTATTGTAAAACTACAATGACGATGATACAATAAGCGAAGAATTTAACCTTGCGCATTCTGATGTTATTTGTTAGTAAATCAGTGAAGTCCTTTTCTTAAGTTTGACCTAACGATTGCGTATGTAATGCCACTGTGAGAGCAGTACTAGACTAAGGCTGTACAACATGGTCACATAAAATAGAGGGCGTGAATCGTCTTCAAAAATTCGATCATCGGTGCTTGCGATCGATCGCACATACCATGTGGAACCAATGGGTAAGCAAAGAGGAGGTCAGGTAGTGAAAGTTCGATAAGGAACATTAAATAAGCCAAACTGCTGTCTCTGAGATTAAAACAAACTTGGGTGGTTGGACAATGTAATCGTTCGCCTAGCCGAGTACTTGTTGTAGATGCTGCAGACGACCGGCTTGAGACGTGAGGCGGACGACTGATTACTTGACGTAGGGGGGTGAAGATATAGTCAGGGATTGGAAACGTCAAAAGACATAGCAGCTAGTCGAGATCAGTGAAATGAAGGTGACTGTTTTTTAATTACGTTATCTGTGGAGTAAGAGTGATTAGTAGAGGAGCGCAATGAAAATTGTAAGACAACTGTCAATATACATGCCGCCTAACATTCACTTTCAACTTGGGTGTAGACACCTCAATCTCAAATTTCGAAGCTTGGATAAAGACGTTGTCAAATAGGTTCCATCATTGCCAGCTTTTACGTGTACATCAATGGCAGTCTTTTAATTTAATTAAGTATCAGTATCAACTGTTGATGATGAAGATCACCAATTGGATTGTGTACTAGTGCACAATATTTCCCACAGAACGAAAACAGAGTGCGTACACATCTCCCACAGAAAAACGATACTCAATAACGTAGAATATGACAAATTTGTTCGCTTCCGGTCTCCACGATAAGATCACATGGAAAAACAGCGTATGGCTTACTGAGCCCGCTTGACTTTTACACATGATTGGCATTGATGTGCAAGCTCCTGGTTTCAACTGTACACGAGCACATCATAGACGGGTGCGCTAACATTAATATGGTGAGATATTCCATATCTGAAAAAGTGAACATGTTGCAATCTTAAAACCACTGTTGACGACTTTTCGAACCGGGCAGCACGTCAACGGTCAATTCGACGTATAACAGCGCAATGCCACTATCAATCTGCGTGTTAACATTATATAATGTGTTGCAACTTATGAGAACATAAGAAACAGGACAAAGTAGTGTAGCATGCTAGTAAAACATAACTTGCGACAGAGGCCTGCACATTTTTCACATCCAAGTCATGTCGGTTAAGGTGTGCCTGTGTACGCGTGCACCGACCGGACCTGTTCTGCTGAAAAGTCATGGTCAGGCTTGTGTGCTGTGTTGGTCCGGACGGCTACACTGATCGAGACTACGGATCTATCAGGTTCAACCATGCCCGATGTACAAAAGGGAAGCAGTCAGATGAAACGACAATTACGTACATGGAATAATACATCGCAGTAATAACAAAGTAGGAGTGTCTAGGTATCAGGGAACTTAAATTTGCCGCACCGCTGCCTCCCGCATTTAGAAGGAGGAGAAAAAAAACTTCAAACAAAGGGCACACCGAGCGCGCAATAGTTGACTGTGGCCAATGGCGTATTATCAAACACGGCTGAAAATACATAAGCCCAATATAGCTTTAAAGTGCGATGGTAATTAAAATGAGGCGTCGATATCTTATAAACTGCGCCCCCAGGCAGAATTAGCTCCTTTTTCCCGAACCGGACTTTTGGGTAACCGGTTTCAGGTAGAGTCCTTATCCCGTTGCCTGACAGGTCAGGCTGTTCAGCCAGAGGCGCCATTAGGGGTCCCTCAACTCAAACTGAAACGTGCCGTGGACACAAGGATGCTGTCCGAAAGGACAAGAAGTGTGCTTACGCTGTTGGATTGACAAACCACTGGACAGCCAAAACGCCGTAGCGCACTCAGTGCGGTGGAGGTAGACGGACACGATATTGTATAAGCAGCCTTGAGTTAGACAAGACTTGCAAACCAAGGTAAGCTCAGGAGAGCAGGTGCTGGTTATACCTTATATCCGTTAGGTTAACCAGCAGAAGGTGTTAGAGAGTATGGTATCCATTACTGCAGTCGCTGATCGCATCGATTCATTAGTGAACGATAAGCGAATCACATGGCAACGGTCCTTGAATCATGCGCATGCGTCTGCGAATCAATGTAGCAGAGTCCGCTACATTAGTGTTTATGGTCCAGTCAAGTATCACACTGATGATACAAGGGGCAAGTTCTATGATTTCCAATCGCGTCGACTTGATAGGTGGGGAACATTTCGAAGAACAGTTCAGCTGGCCTCAACCAGATTATGTGGACGACGGGACCCGAATGGTCAGTTATTGCGTTCCAGACGGCCCTCCGTCGGAAGCAGAAGTGGTCCTAGAGCTCAAATTATTGAAGCGTAACAAGGCTCCTGGACCAGACCTCATCCCTCCTTCTCTGTTCAAGGATGGCGGGGAAAGGTTGATATCAGAACTGACTAAACTCCTCCAGACGATTTGGGAGACTGAAGAGGTACCTCGCGATTGGTGCTTGTCAACAGTAATTCCCGTTTTCAAAAAGGGGCCCGAAGTCTATGTGACAACCACAGAGGCATCAGTTTGGTATCTGTTGCTTCCAAGTTACTCACTGGCCTCATTTTACGTCGGCTCACTAAACCCAGAGAAAGCCAGATACGTGAAGAACAGGCAGGATTCCGATCCGGTCGAGGGTGCGTTGACCACATTTTTACCTTGCGACGGATCTTGGAACATCGGCACTCTTATAGGCAGCCGACGGTCTTGGTCTTTTTGGACCTGAAGGCTGCTTTCGATTCAGTTGCTCGTAACGTTCTCTGGAACTGTCTTCTTCGCAAGGGAGTACCAGGGAATACGTGAATCTGTTGAGATCACTGTATGCTCACTCTGCAAGCAGGGTGAGGGTTTATGGACAGCTGTCTCGGGCGTTCATCACTTCTAGTGGTGTTCGTCAAGGGTGTCCGATTTCCCCTTCCTGTTCAATTTTGTCATGGACGACATTCTGGAGGGTGCGCTTGAGGAGTCCAGTGAACTTGGTGTTGAGCTTCTTCCTGGCGCTCGGTTGACCGATCTGGAGTATGCGGACGACATTGTCTTACTTAGCCCCTCTGCCGAAGACATGCAGACCATGCTGAACAAGGTGAGTGACCGGGCTGGTTTGTATGGAATGCGCTTCGCACCTTCAAAGTGCAAAGTGTTACTTCAAGACTGGGGCATTTCCACTCCTACTTTCTTTATTGCAGGTAATCCGCTTGAGACTGTGGACAGTTTCACCTACTTGGGTAGCACTATCTCGTCAGCTTGTAATATTGCTGATGAGATATCAACGAGGATAGCACGAGTTGCCTTTGCCAACCTGCGTCATCTGTGGCGTCGAAAAGACGTTCGATTGTCGCTGAAAGGAAGAGTATATAATGCTTGTGTGCGTTCTGTTTTGCTCTATGGTTCGGAGACGTGGCCTGTTCGCAAGGAAGATATCAACAAGCTTGCTGTATTTGACCATCGTTGTCTCCGCCAAATAGCCCACATTAAGTGGACTGAGCAATGCGGCAGTTCGCCGGCGCGTATTCCGGAACGCTCGGGATGCGCGATCAATTGGTCAACTACTCACGTTGCACAGCCTGCGATGGTTAGGTCACGTACTCCGCATGCCAGCTGAGCGTTTACCGTACCGGGCATTATATACTGAGACCACCAACAGTTGGGTGAAACCACGTGGTGGTCAAGCGACAACGTGGTCACGAAATATGAGAACCCTGACTGCTCCACTGAGTAAAGTGGGTAGGTGTCGCCTGCCTGGATGGGGTCCTCGTGATCACTCAAACCGCTGGTTGGAGACGCTATCCGAGATGGCGGCGTGTCGCAGTCAATGGCGTACCTGCATCCATACCATTTCTAGTTCTTTTGCTTAGACTTCTATTAATTTTCAACCTTAGTAACGTTCTTCTAGGATATTCCACGTCACTGTTGAGGTGAGCGGCAGCCCGAGCCACAGTACCTTTTGGTCAGGCTCATGGCTGATATGATGATGATGATGATGATGAAGTCATTCGCGCAGGAAGACGCGGCCTCAAACCGAACCACACCTTAAATTCCAATAAGTGCTGAATAGTCGTTAATTCAAGCGCACGGTATTCAAAGAAACTGGTGATCTCATAAGTCATGGTGACGTGACGATATGGCGTTACGATGAACGTAGCCACGAATACGTCACCCCTCTCGGATTAGTAGGTCATCCACGTATCCACTTTACATCGTTAACGAAGAGTACGTTAGATGCATGTAAGTCAGGTCAATTAACTTGGATCAACCAACGACTCCGGTTGTTTCGTAAACCACCCGACCTCCTTTTGAGAGATTTGTGTCATGGGTTTCCGCCACCTTTCTTTCCTTCGGCCCTCTTTGTGCAGTGTGCTGAAGGTTTTGTTTGATTCAGTTCAAATTTGAAACTTCGTTTTTCTTCCTAATCTCATACAGAAAGCATTAGCAAATACACTCCAATAATGAAATTCTTCTTGCCTTGCATTTTCGATATCATTCTTGCGAAAATAGAACTTACCGTTGGGATCTTTCTAGTTTTCGTCTTCGGTACATAAGGGTTTCACGTTCCCATAGCCTGCCACTTGACTGACCAGCGTTGACCAACTGGGCCACAAAGAACTTTACTCACACCGGAAACAAGGTATGTGCATGGAACCGCAACTAATACAGAGCTAGGAACTTGCGGTGAGAGTAACGTGGATGCATTCTTTGGCTTCCAGTGTAATGCCAGGGTAATACGGAGACGGATGCTGCCAACTGTGTGATATAGTTGTACAGGTTTATAACGTTAGAATCCATGTCACACATGAAATCGATTGACAGGAATAAGAAATACAGTTCGCTCCCACGCACACAGCCAATACAGTCATCATCATTGTAGTATCTACCAGGATCGACGTGATGATACAAACTCGGGAGTTGGATGTGTAAAGAAGCAAAACTGTGAGTCGAGCACATCCGGTTGTCTTGAAGAACCAATCTGTATTTAGAGTAAGTAGCAGTCACTAGGTGTGTTACCCGAATGTAACCGGAACCCGAAATGATTGCGGAACGCTTGGATAGTCAAACAAAAATGACTGTTTTGTTATACACACAGTGAACTCACCAGCTCAGGAAGCATATGCCGATAGGAAGAGTGGATGCCATAGAGGAAAGGTGTGGGCGCATTGAGATACTCGGTCAGACGTTTCGGTAGAATGGGAACAAATGTATGTCTACGAAGAAAAAGGGAAAAGGACAGTACGGCAACCTTGAAAACGGATTTTATCAGGTTTACACGAAAAAGAATATCGTGCGCACTTGAGCTGCCAGATGGTGATGACGGGGAAAGAAGGACAGATCTTGACATATTTGTTAACGATGCACTGACAATACAGTGACACAGGATGTTCAGACTGTAAGGGAATTTAGTATAAGCATATTAAATGTAATCAGAACCATTTCACTGATTGGCAATATTCGATGACAAACATAAAAAATAATGTAAGTACAAAACGACGATTGACTCGATGACGATAAGCAGAAGCAGCAACACGAATAAAAATTAGAATATTTCAGTTGCTCAGAAATAACTCCATCAAACGGCCTTTAAAGACAGTCGAATAGGGGACATCGATCGGAAAGGTTACAGTTATGATTCTTTAAAAACACGAAATTTCCTAGAAAAGACGATTCCGAACATTGTGATAAGCTGTTAGCGCGACAGGATACCAGCCAAAAAGGCCATTCAACGTCAGGTATGAGATGGAAACCTTTGGTTAACAGACGTCTCAAATATGATATTGGCTTAGTCAGTTTTCTCTACTTGAAATACGATAGTTGTAGTCAGTGAACGCCAACAATAATCTGTCGATGTCAAACAAAATGCACACGGTATACGACATAAACGTTCGAGCTACTCCACGCGATCACAAAGAAACTCCGCAGTTGTGTCAACCGTTATCAAACTCGACGCTTAAGTCCGAATCTAAGCTGTATCGAGATCTAAATATGCGTAAGATCTTGAATCTATTCGCCCCATAGACTTGACTTCCTAGAGTGTCGTACATAGAGTGACATACTAACCGCATACCACTAGTTTCCAGTTCACTTAAGGGATCGGTAAACAGGAACGTTGCAGTTAACATCAAGTTTTTGAGGTTTCAGATTGCTGAGGTATAAAGCAATCGAAATTGCTACATAAAACAATAGCGAATACAAGCATGCATGTATGTGGTAGACGGTCGAGAGCTATCCGGAACGATATAAGCAGCCAGAAAGCTAACAAGCCCAGAGACGAGGTGCGATCTCATAAAGTTGCATAGACAAACACATACATATAGCCTGTTGAATTTGTTACAGAAAAACGCATGCACGCGTATGTGCACATTGTATCGCACGTCGTCCTATGAGCAGTGATCACGCGAGTTGGCGGTGAACGTATGTAAAAGGTAAGATTGCAGTGACCTGCATGTCCTCGGAAAAGCGTACATTTGTCTTGGGTGGCCAAAACCGACGTGCGATTTTTGTACAAGGACAAGCTGATCTGTATTGACAGTGTGAGCCAATAAACTGATGGTCGGATGAGAAACAGTTTCGGTGTAGCAAACAAAAACGACTAGTTCGACGATTTGTTCAACGTGATCATGCGGCATGTAGGGTGAAAACAATGACAAGGACTGACCCGTATTTGAGTGGATAGAGAATTGCAGTCAGGGCTTGGCAAGACCGAGTGAGACGATTTAGGCTCCGAGAACAAAGTAGGATCTTTTGGTCGCTCAAAATTGCAGAGAACAGGAGAATAACATTGTGAACTCCTGCAAGGAAAAGCAATATAACAGACTGCAAACTACTACGCCTTAATATAATTAAATAAAAACTGGAACCTAAGAAGACATTAGCCATCACAGTAACTACACTATTGCGTTACATCTTGACCTCAAACGAGGTATCAACACTGTAAACAATGCAGGCAACTGGAAATACACTAATCCTGCCCCGCAAAAGATACCACTGGGCCACTGATTTAAAGTGACACAGTCAATGGACCAACAACCTTCGGGTTAAGCAAGCAGTAACAGTAACAATGTGAATTCATACTGATCAATAAGACTCAACATTACAGAGAACATTTACGACCAGATTTACTAAGCTTATAAGCTATCGAGAGGTGATTGCATTCACAACCCAAGCAGCGAAGCAACTCTGTGTTAAATCAATATTTTACTCTCATGTTTATCCAGGGTTCATGCGTTATTTTTTCCAAAAAGGAAAATATGGCCGAACACGATTGAACTGCCAGTAACAGAAAGTCAATTGCGCCTGTGTGGTAAAAAAAAGACAGGTGGGATTGGAAAAAACGCGAACACGCACACATACAAGGCAGACAGATGAATATGTAGAGCGGCATCAACCCCCATGTTGCATGTGGCACGAGAGTAGGTGAAAAGCGTGGCTCACAAATTGTAAGCGATGACATGCGGTTTCCAGTCCTACAACCGCACACACATAAAACCACATAAAAAGTAACCAAACAACCGAATCTCCCCCAGCGGACGAAAAAGGAGTGCGTGGAAAAATGAGAGAAAGTGAACTCACCCAAATGTTTGAATAGAAGAGCCACACAATTGTGTGTCACAGGTATGGTATCACAGTGTGCCGGTTGAATGGTTTGTCGGTCACCGGCACCTAAACTGAAAGTAATGCGGGGCCCGCCTGTTGCAAACCAGAAGAGAGGATGTGTGTTGGTCAAAGAGAACGAGTGGATCAAGCATGTGAGAAAGACAAACATAATTGAGCGACGATGTATAGACGATTGAAATGGCAGAACATATATGACCAGAGAACATCGCAAACTGCATACGTACGCACTGTTGATATTTAGTTAATGTGCGATGGGCCACGGAAGAGGAACTTTGGTAGGCACTAACAAAACGGTATCTAAATAACAGTTAACCCGAAAATCGATTGGCAGAGTGAACCGTTTAACCGAACAACAGACAAAACATGCAACGTCATAAGAGGTCAATGCAACAAATAACAGCAAGTCAATCACGCTGAACCGTACGCAGCCCAAAATAAGATCATGCGTTCGACCGGTGATTACTTCACACGCCCCTGCTGTCTATGAACGGACGGTGGTTGTATCGATTTCACGTAAGGCTTAGAGCGTTATTTGATAGAAAACGTATTGTGGAGTACAAAGTTCACATGCTAAAGTAATTTAAAAATCTACAAACTTCGTAAAGTTACAAGACGTTAGTATCAAAATTCACAAATCTATAAAAATATTGTTCCACATTACGTTTACAAAGATGAGGGATAACCAAACAAATTTACAAGATTTGCATGTTTGTACATGACTCTACAGATGTCATCCAATGAAGTTCCTTCTTAAGAACACATCATATTGAACAGAGTTCAAGTTGAGAAGATCAAACGAATTTAAGAACCAGAAAGTTTGCTGAAATAAATTCAATTGAAAACTGCCACAAATTAAGTACAGCTCTTCAGTTTTCTCAACAAAAGGCTGGTCAAACTGACATACAGTAGCCGTCACTTCTTGTTCAACTTGGTGTAGCACCTTCGACCCTGTCATGAGGCTGGATTAACCCAGCGTGTTGCTTTCTATGTCTTTTTTAATGGTCAAAAGTTTGAGCGCACTAGAATCGATGTGAATTTTGCGGCCCTATCTTAATTCCTACTTTTCCGACTATTCTGTTCTATGTCCCTTTTTTTCAGTAGATACACATTTTCTTTCTGAAAGTATTCTGATATAGGATACATGCGAACAACAATTCTTTGGTGATAAGAACAGTACTCTGACAGAATCAAGCACAATCTTGTAAACACGCCGTCTCACAATTAAACCCTTTCTCTCGATTTTCGACAGCAATTGCTTGCACTAGGATTGTAGTAACTGTTTTGACGCGAAAAACACGTCCGAGTTTTTCATGATAAAGAATAGGTATCTGGTGAACAGCTTACAATCTTTGACTAACACTTCTTCTACATACTAGAACGAGACAATGAGGAAATAACCGGCTGGAGAAGAGAAAACTGCACAACCACGTGGTAATCAAATCCTAAAGTACATTTTCAACGGCTTGCATAATTAACCCGATGAAAATAGAAAAATATATTTGCGTGTTGTCTCTCCACAGTTCATAAATCTCAGTATTCGGAAAGTTATTTCGTTTACCTTAATTTTTACCAAACATTCCAAACCTGTGTGATTTATATAAAGCATCAAAGTATAACTCAACCAAACGAGTGGATATTTGCGAGCGGTGGATCCGAATAATCAGGATCTGATACCATAGTCTGATGATGAGGAGCACAACAGACCAATAGTAAACATACAGCAACTGATAATCTACGAAGAATTTTCGACATTTATATCGCAAAATGATTGTTGTGATGTGACGCAGTAAGTCAAATGTGGACTGACTTCTTGTCATGCTGCCTAATGACAAGACAGCAAAGTTAGCAGTAGTCGGATCTCTAACCAGTTTGATGGCCAGTCAGTGTGGTTGCCAGTTTAACAGCCGAATAATAATGTAATACGTCTCCACATGCAATGTATCAGGCTGTAACTACGGACTCCCGGTAGTAACACACGACCAATAGCTATCCGATGGCTTCCGGTAAACTGTCCAGGTTTTCTGGGAGTTCATAAGATGAAGAGACAATAAATGCAGAGGCGCCGGTACCCAACCAACAGAATAGCAACGTACACGTGCAAAAGGAAACTCCGAAAGAATACATTTAAGAGGCTATTCAGACAAGCGTGCTTAGCTAGCTAACTTGTGTAGAATGAGCGTGAGTTGAAAACAGGAAAATGTAGACAGTCGCACATGTGTGTAAACAGGTAGCCACGTATACAGACTGGCTTCACCCAACATGTGGCCCAATATGTCATGTGACAGTGGATCGTAAATTGATCTAAGTGTGCAACACGGCCAATCTGTCCCACAACACTATTAACAGGACAAGAACGAGTGATGCACTGCGTCTGATTTGATGTTGCACGTAGTCAGTATTGTTGAAACAAACAAATATACGTAAGCTGACCAAATCATGGAAGTGCAAATATTAATTGTCTGTTTCAGTGACGATCATGGAGTTGTGTGATGACACTACCAAGATGTTCAGATATGAAATCAACATATAAAAAGAATGAATCCAGGAGCATCACAATTAGTACCAACAATAGCGGTAAATCGGAAAATATGGATCAACCGACCTTGAAACCAAGTGGATCATTCAACACATTTACCTTCTACACATCTAGATGTGCCCTTGTTCGAGCTGTAAACGAGGCGCGCGGAGCGTATTCACACAATGTCCGTTTTCATCATCTGTCTCCGAAGCATTAGCGGCATGTGGTGGGAACACCGTGACAGTAACAACGAAGTCCGCCGACATGTATTCCAGATGGACAGACTGTCAATTCCTGAACATACTGATCTCGTCTCACAGGCTTCGCTGACTTGGTCACACCCTATGAATTCCAACTCACCATCTACTAGACCATTCTTTGTTTGAGTGCTGGGCTAGGTTGGAAACTGTAGCCTGGCGGCCAGTGTATGGCTCGGGTTTGGAAGTATTAGGACACCTACACTTAATCTTGCTTCAATAGAGCGATCCCGGTCTCCTGGGGGGTGGGGCTCCCAAGGACACTGGACACCTTTGGCCAAGGACGTTGTCTGATATGGTGAGAAATAGAAGTAAATGGCGCTCGTGTTGCAAACCACTGTGCGCGTCGATGTAATTCATTCGCTCATCCTACATCTTTTTTCTTCCCCTTCGAAAATGTCCTTTCTGCTCTCTCATACATTGCGGCACGTTTGTCACCCATGATTATTGCCCGTCAGATGTGTACATATATACCAGACAGTAGTAGTTAAGCATCAGTGTGAACCACCGGTGTATTGCTGTCGATTATGATGATGAAACCAGACAGGGATAGATTGAACCATATTCAAACCAGCAACTTTCACATTGAGTTAACCGTTTCGTCAGTATAGAACATCAATCCTATGGACATTAGTTAGGACAACCCTATATGATGTATTTCAATGGTCGCATGCATACGGTACATACCATGATTCGGTTACACCGATTAAGACAAATTTCAAATTAAGTATGGGTATAATGAGTTCAGCTCCAGAGAGGAAGCTTTGAAATCTAAGCATTCCGATCCAGGCCCTGAGTCAAACAATAACTACCTAACATCTGCTTTTG
>LOND01001688.1:13835-30225 GCA_014220965.1 Paragonimus kellicotti | reverse complement strand
CTGTTGTCTATGGTAATGTTGATGATGATGAAAAAACTGTTGGCATCACCCATAACTCAAATAGCTATCCAATTGAAAGCTTTCAGGCAGTACAACTTGCCCACATACGATCCCCTGACGTTATTTGATTATTCAAACCGAACAAACAGATGGTGCCTGCAGGACGGTCAACCCAATCAGATTATACCTTGAACAGACCCATGATCAATATCCAAGAGGCCCATAACGCTGCGCGCTCAGATTATTTTTTTCGATGCGCAAAATTTGCGTCACTTTACCGAAATTGAACTAAGCGTAAACACACTCCGTGCATCCAACTCACATCCTGTGAACCGGGGCTGAAGCACTCCGTGATTGATACCAAGTACCTCGTAATTTTCAGACGGACTACGAAAGAGTTACCAAATCTAGTGAATCAGACCACGAGCGACCTAGTATGTGTTAACTGTGTTTTGCGACCGGAGGTTTTGAACTCCGTCCACTCATTAGAAATATAAACATAGTTAAGCAAAAAATGTGTACATCCGCGAGCAAATAAGTAACTATCGATATGCAGACTGAAAAGGGATATTTAACATGTCCTTTTGCACAGCAATGGCATACGTACAAAAAATCTTATTACAATCAGCCCCCAGCTGCTTATTAGCAGAAATAAATGGGAGAAGGAATCATAGAAGAAACAGTTTTCACAAAAATGCACCAATAACATTTTTGTGTGCGATCAGACTCTCAAAATCAAACCAAATAAATTAGTCCAAAAAACATGGCCCATCCCATCAGTTCACTTACCCGCTTTATCGAAATCGTAGGCCACAAGCACTACATAGTCCACCAAGCGGGGCATAACTTCATACTGGCCGCGCGAACAGTACTTTCAGATAACCCGCCATTTTGCTGATTCAATGGGTTTAGTAAGTTCAATCGGTTCAATGAGTTGGTGATTAGAACAGGAAGCGGAGCTGCAGAGCTGTTCGTATCTCAAAGGAGTGAAGCAGGGAGTATGAAATGAAAAAGAAGTGTAATGTTCGAACTACGAAAGGAGAGGTCGACGAAAACGAACTTTAAATGCAAACGGAATATCTACACAGATAATACTAACGTAACGGGAAAAAGCCATGCTGGTATCCTATTCGACTATGTTGGACCCCTTCCTATACATCGAGATCCCTCAAAGCGATATTCGAAGAGGAGCTAAATAGAGTTCTACATGGGTTTTAAGGGAACTTAAGGGTTGAGAAATAAAGCACAGTCATGTTTCATAATTCATTTTTGTACGTTTTTGTATATACCGTTTTGTTAACCTCATCTGTACACTTGTTTGAAACCATCAACTCACTTTTGAATTTAATCGTCAACACGAATAAACGGGAGTTACCGCGCATAATCTCTGCCTCCTTCATTTGTGCGGAATTTATGAGCTGGTAAAGTAGTTGCACGGTGAAATATTTTAGCTCCGCGTTTTTGGCTGATCCGTCGACGCTCAACGCTCATCATCTCACGCCTCGTGAAATTATCCGTCGGTCGTGTTCCGGACCTCATCTCTGGCGCTGTCTTTCTTTCTTGTGGTGGTCTATTCAACCCAGCAGACCTCGACTTATCAGTGAGTCGTTCCTATTTTACTGATACGTCTTCTGTTTTGTTTGTACGCTTACCTGTTGAGCCTATCCGTTACCGTTACAACCTTTTTTGGTATTACCATATTTTGGTCATTTTTATCATTTGATTGATTAGGCCACTACACCACGTAGTCTTTGAAACTCGAACGATTGCAATAGTAAGTTCATTGAACCTTCTCTCATTGGACTTCTTGTGCATTTTTGCGACAGCCTTCGCTGCACTTTTTTGAACACCCTCAAGTAGGATTTCATTCTGCTGGATATACTATGGCCAAACTACAGTGGCATTCACAAGACGAGATAGAACAAAGCTGTTGTAAAAAATCCTAAAGCATGGGGGTTTAAACCTGCCAAAGGGCTGCCAGAAGAGTGGTGGGGTCCCGCTGGCTTTCTTGACATTGACTTCTATGTTCGCTGGGTTAGATACAGCATTGGAAAAGAATTCCTGTCTCAGTAAATGTATACTGGTGGATAGTATTTTTAAGATGGCAGGCAGTGCTATGTGTCTACTGAACGTGTGTAACCTTACACGCCACGACATTGAAATCCAAACTATCCTCTGAGACCGGGCGAGCAGAGTGCACGAACCGTCCTGCAGAAAGGCAGAATCCTCGGGAGTTTTTATGTCACGCCACAGCTTATCGTCACCCATCTATGGCATCAGATGAGAAGAGAATGTGGTTATACCGTTTGTGTGAATTAGAAGGAGGATGAGTCCAAAAATCTAGTTCCGGGAAACTCCACTACGGCTCCAATGGGAGTCATAAAAGCAGGAGCTGATCTTAACATATTAACTGCTACTGGTGAGGTAGAATTACAGTCACGAAAACAGAATTCCATGAACGCAGTCTTTGTGTGATCGATCGAGTAACTTAGTGTGATGCGCGAGAAGCTACCTGCAGTGGTTGTGGAAATAAAAGGCATTTTCAGAGGATTTGCAGGTCTCGTGCAAAAACAAAGCGGCGTCCTTCCACACTAACTGTAATATTTTCACTGGTCATGGCTTCGGCTCAGCAATGTCTTAAAATGCTGTCACTCCATTCGTTGCTGACGAACAAACTTTGTATGCTCTGATCGATACCAGGAGTATTGAGATCTAGGTCGCTTCATTCGTTTTTTAAAAGCAAGATTGGGACGTTCAGGAATTTAAGCGTCGCATCAGGATGGCCAAAACTGATCTTACTAGTCACACGATAGGGTATTGTTTAATTTCGGTTTGCTTCAAATTCTCTGTACTTCCAAACCTTTGTGTGAATGTTCTTATCGGCTATGTGATTGACTGCTGATCAGTTACCAGGCTGAAGCGTCGTTCGAGGAGAGTCTCCACTTCCGAATGGCTTCTACGAGTACATAAGCTTTTTCAACGGAAGAGTGGTGCTTCTCACTGTTAGAGAGTGTTCGAGAAAAGAAGGCAACCGGTTTGCCGTTTTGATTAAGTGTAGCAGCAATGGAAACATCGGAAGCATCCGTTTCAACGACCAAAGGAACCATCGGGTCAATTGCAGTGCCTTTTTCAGACATTCAAAGATGATTCGAGCTTCAGCGGTTAACAGAAGTGTTATGTTATGTACCGGAAAATGTACCTTGTCAGAAAACCAGGTGATCTATTAGAAGTAATAGACAAACGTCCCGACAACTCACCGCTATGATTTAACAACTTTGCGTGGAGGTTCGAGGTTATCAGGATCTGGCTTGATAATCCCATGAAACACCTCGTACCTCAGCACCTTAGTGTGCCCGGAAGAAATTACACTTTTGGGATCAGTAGATATAATTCCGGAAGCTTGGACCATTTCCATGAAGTTAAGCAGATTCTTAACGTCCTCATCAGTAGTTTTCTGACAAATGACAACATGATCGATATATGCAAGTGTCTGGGAGCTCGGTTTTCATTATCAGCCCATTGACTATGAGCTTGAAACGTGTCACTCTATTGGTGACCTCAAACGGAAAGCGATAAAAATTGACGCAGATCCCTGCAAGCCTCGAATGCAGTGTACAGTTCACCTTCACTTTTTAATGTGTGGCGGGCGTTCGTGCACTGGCTTGCGCTGGCCGCGGAAATTATACTATTCGTCCTCAATTTCTCTGAACTGAAGACGGTTTCTTTTTCCATTTGTTAAACGTTGTCGACAGTATCGTCAGGCAAAAGCCTGAGTGTCACGGAGAATTTAAAACATTTTCCTCATATATTCCATCATTCATCAACACAACTCATGAACGGTTATCCGGACTTGACACCATTAAATTAACACTGTCTCATTTTCCTCAGACTTCGGAAGCGTACCAATGTTAATAGGCTGTGACGATCTCGATGTTAGTTCTGATGTTAGCAGGTTATATCCACTAGTTCTGATTTCAGCCGATTTTGATTTGTCTCAGACGTCGGCGAATGCAGCTGAAGTTGGTCATACAGATTTAAGAACTGGGCATATAACCCAAGTTCTTCGATTTTCTTTGATGGTATGGCAAATTTTAAACGTAAGGAGTGCTTTCATTTGAGTCCGTGGTAGGGAGGAAAACCAACACCTAGCCACCGGTATCAAGGGACATGGGTTCAAGTGGCTAAAAACACAACCAGAAATGCCATACAACTGTATAGAAACCGACGGACGGCACCCAGCGTTATCAATAACAAAATATAATCCAAACAGGACACAGAGTCAAAGTTTGCGACGCATTCACCAGTTCGCCGGGACTTTGGCTATTAGGCGTCAAACTCCCACTGTGTTAAAAACAGTTCGTGATGACGTTGTGGCTGCCCTAGTAGTTGGTATTCTCATATTTTTAGTGTCCGTCTAGTTAATCCCTTAAGTTATGACTTCTGCCCTACTGAACCTTGTTTCGATTTTCAAAATTAATTACATGTCCATGTGTGACCACAGTGTACAAAATGTTACTCCGGAGATTACCACGTGATTTACGCCCTTTAATAGTCTTAGGCAAGCTCATTAGAAAAACGAATTGTTTCACAACTCCTTCAAACTGTTTGGAAATTGAAGAAACATCCCATGACTGGTGCCTATCAACAGTGATTCCCGTTTTCAAAAAGGGGGCCCGAAGTCTATGTGACAACGACAGAGGTATCAGTTAGTGTCTGTTGCGTCCAAGTTAATCATTAGCCTTATATTAAGGTGGTTTACAAAGCTCAAAGGAAGTCAGATATGCAAAGAACAGGCTGAATTCTGGTCAATCAAAAGTGTGTTGACCACATTTTACCTTGCGACGAATCTTGGAACATCGACACTCTTATAGAGCAACCGACGGATCGTGGTCATTTTGGACCTGAAAGCTGCTTTGATTTTGCACTGCCTTCTTCCAAACATAGTTCCAGGAACTAAGTGGATCTGTTGAGATCACTGTATGCCCACTCTGCAAGCAGGGTGAGGGTTTATGGACAGCTGTCTCGGGAGTTCATCACTTCTAGTGGTGTTCGTCAAGGGTGTCCGATTTCCCTCTTCCTGTTCAATTTTGTCATGGACGACATTCTGGAGGGTGCGCTTGAGGGTCCAGTGAACTTGGTGTTGAGCTTCTTCCTGGACGCTAGGTTGACCGATCTGGAGTATGCGGACGACATTGTCTTACTTAGCCCCTCTGCCGAAGACATGCAGACCATGCTGAACAAGGTGAGTGACCGGAGCTGGTTTGTATGGAATGCGCTTCGCACCTTCAAAGTGCAGTGTTGCTTGGAACAGACTGGGAACATTTCCACTGTCACCTTCTTTATTGCAAGCAATCCACTCAGGGCTATGGCCACTTTCGCCCTATCTCCTCAGTTTGTAACTATTGCTGATGAGATATCAACGAGGATAGCAAAGGCACGAGTTGCCTTTGCCAACCTGCGTCATCTGTGGCGTCGAAAAGACGTTCGGTTGTTGTTGAAAGGAAGGATATATAACGTCTGTGTGCGTTATTTTGCTCAGCAGTTCACAGGTCACCGCTGTGTGCCAAGAGAGCTTTAACAACTGTACTACGTTGGCCTTGGTTTTCCCAATCAAGGTCAAGGCAACTTTAGGAAATCACGCATAATCATTCCTTCGTTTTCCAGTTAGACGTTAAATACGCACGATTTAAAGCGACGCACGAGACTAATTCATGCCGGCGATATCGAACCACCGATGCTACTGGCGCCCAATGAGGTCATGTGACTCAACCATCATAAACGGCATACTTTATCTTATTAGTTTGTTGCGTATACAGGGATGCTACAAGGTTGTCCAGCCTCCTCCTCCTTATTCCACTTTGTAGTAGACGAGACCTTAAATTGTGCCCTGATAGACTGCAAATGACAGTGTGAAATTGCTCTCAAGCGCTCTACTTCGAAACAGATAATGCAGACGATATCGCCCTGATCAGCGAGGGTTCACAGGGAGCTCAAAACATCCTAGACAGACTACAGACTTTAGTTCGTAAGTTTGGCGTGATCTTCGCGCCTACTAAATATAAAGCGCCGTTGCAAGATTGGCAAAGCTCCGCGCCTACTCTCATACTTGGTGGTCAGCAGTTGAAAGTAGCCGATAAATTCATACACCTTGAGAGCTGCATCACCACTGATGCAATGTCTGATGAGATTACAAATCCCACACTGAAGACTCAGATGGCGTTTGCCAACTTATGTCATGTGTGGCGTGGGCATGATCTATTTTCTGTGAAAGACCGAGTGTACCATGTCATTATAAGAACAGTCTTATTGCACGGCTCCAAAACCTGGTTCACCGGACAGAGGATGTCCACACAGTATCCGTTTCCGACCATCGATATCGCCGAAATATAAGCGGTGTGTGGTGGGACCACTGTGTCACAAACGGCGAAGTTGGCCGACGCTCCTTCGGGACGGATAGACGGTGTCGACTCTTGAACAGGCTTATCTCGTCTCAGAGGCTTCGCTGGTTGGCCACAATTTACAAATGCTAATTCACTGTCTACCGCACCGTACCTTGTTTACGAGTGGTGGGTTAGGTTGGGACCGGCAGTTCGGTGGTCAGCGTACGATGACTTCGGGGTATGAAGTCACTCACTCTGAACCTTACTTCAATAGAGCGTTCCCGACTTCTTGGATGGGGTCCGAAGGGCAATGAACACCTTTGGAGAAGGACGTCATTTGACAGAGGGAAGAACAGAAGCCAATAAAGCTCGTGTTGCGAATCTGTATTCATCGCTGTAATCTCTCCTTCCTTATCCCTCTATGTTTTTTCTCCTTCACCCTACACATTACTTTCATTGCATATCGTGGTACGTTCGCTGTTACATAAAGTCGTTGCGTGCTATATATATATATATATATGCTATATATATATATATATATATATATATATATATATGCGCGATGTTTAGATCCGTTTACAGCTCGAGAACATCAACCGGTTGAGGTGGGCCAACTAAGGGATACAACCACGACAAAATACTTTTGTTTACGACCTAATTGTAAATAGACCAAGTCTCCGTAAACCATATCATACGCACCTTCTTTCGGCAACAATCGTACATCTTTCTAATACTCCAGACGGGGTGGCTGGTAGTGGTAACGCGTGCTTTGGCTGTTCATGCTGATAAAGTATCTGTAACACTGTGAGCTGACGACACGGTGCTAGCCAGGTAGGCGGAACGGTCCAGACTCTCGGGCGCAATGAATAAAGTAACATTAAGGAAGTCCATCTTGAGACAACTTCGCTTGAAATTGCAGAACGGCCTGTTTGACCTCCGTAACAGCGTTAAGTAACGTGGTTTGATTCCTACACTCTATTTAGCTGGCCTCCTGCTTCTACCGTGTTGCCGCCACAAACTTGTGATGTAGCACCCTGGTCGGTAGATTTGGAACCACCCACTGAGACTGAGGTTCGCAATTGCCTTTCGGCTCTCAATCGTAATAGGGCTGCTGGCCCAGATGATCTCGTGCCGGCACTTTTCAAAGAAGGTGGAGAGGCGTTAGTAGAGGCATTGACTCAGTTGTTCATTACTGTTGACCGTCGTTCCGTTATCCACCGTTTACATGAACCTGTTATTCTGTTATCCGTTCACGCGCACATAGGTCACAAATTCAGTTACAACAGAATGTCAAGTGTGAAGCACTCTCTCTCTCTTCTGGGAGAAGAACCTCCCACATAAGGCGCGCCCCCTTTCCTTAGATATTTGGTTGATGGTTAACGCCATGTCGACCTGTAGACCAGGCGTGAAGTTTATAGTGAGACTGAACTGGTTGGCGCGGTGTTCGGATGCGAAATATTATGGTCTAAATGTTCACCTACTGTGTTACACCCGCCAGGCGGTAGCCAGTTGTCTTGGAATAGGCGATTCCGCATCTTTTCAACGTCGGTGCTTTCGAAATTGTGTCATGATGCCACTGTATGGCGAGTGGTTGGGAGATCACATACTGAGCGCAACTTGGCTGTGACGTGAGCGCCTGTGCGCAGTGGCGATCAAACTTTGATGATATCCACCAAGTGCGGTACGGCATTTAACACTATGTCTAGTCGTGATGGTCTATAGTTTCCTCTCCACTTTACGGGTTGGTTGACGTGATCAATGCGTCCCACTTCCTGCACAAGATTATAGAACATAATAGCCGCAGCACCAGAGGTAAGCCCACTGGTGAGACTTGCCTGAAGCAGGTTGAGGGCACCGAGAACGATGGTGAGATATTCTCGGACTGTATTAGCCCACCTAATGGCGTTGCGCATTTTTCCTCCCATTATGAGGTTACAGGCAAGGGATGATAAATGACGCTGACGACGACTTGTGATAGGTGAGAACTCATAGCACTTATCCACGAGGACGTAAACGACGGTAGAATCTGGTCTGTCTTTAATATATGCGTAATCCACTGTTAATACAGACTGATACGTCACTCCCCTTTGACGACCAGTTGATCAGTATGGGAGATACATTAGCCAAGGATGTCTATCTTCAGGTCAAATACATCAGGCATTCCCCAAGTCTCCACTTCACCTATAAACGTAGGCTCGTCTGAGTTGACAAGCCGTTGCAATTTGTGCACCTACTTCTGTAATGAAAAAGCAATAGAGCGCATACATTATTGAAGTAACTGCTCGCGTTGAGTAGTTGACTATTATTGCGTTTTATAGAACGTTGGCGACTACGTCTCCTGTCTTTATTCATGACCTCCTCGTTGGTCCTTCTAATTCTTACATTGGAAATCTTTTTGTCTTCTTGTTTTCTTCTCGCCTTTCAGCAGAATGACACGACCGTTCAAGTTGTGTGCACGACAAACCATTTTACCAAACAACGTTAACCTGGATGTATTATTGAATCTTGATGTCGTATACTTGTGGAAACCTGTTTTCACCTAATTACTCTTCCCTACTTCCCATCGCTGGACTTCATACGTATCCTGGTTTCAT
The DNA here is from genome assembly GCA_014220965.1 of Paragonimus kellicotti. Lineage (NCBI taxonomy): Eukaryota > Metazoa > Platyhelminthes > Trematoda > Plagiorchiida > Troglotrematidae > Paragonimus > Paragonimus kellicotti. Next base: position 21,251 of record LOND01001688.1, on the reverse strand, counting down.
TTGCGCTTGATTGCTCTGTCGTTACTTGACCATTGCATTTGATCACACTTACGTGAACTGTTAGCCTTGTAAATTGTATACTTGGTGAACTCAATATCGAGATATGTCATCCTCTTCCATTCGGTTTATTCTAATTTTCTTGTACCTCAGCAACTTATTAATTAGAAACTTACCAATAAGACCGTTCTCCCTTTTGGAACCGGTTCGGTTGCTAAGCTTACTCGGAAGTTATAATAGCTTGCAGCCTGAAGGCGAGACCATTCTAGATCTGGTCTATCGACGGACATTGCGAGTAGGCTGAGCGTTACTCGAACAGCTACTAGACGTCCGGGAATAACATACATAACCAACTAGATGTGCCTACCTGCGTATATTTTCCCGGAGATTAGTGTCATCCCCCTGATGTGCAACGGATACTATCCCGGTTAGATCGAATATTCCGAAGTCGGTTTCGCCTAGTTTCGGAGTGTGTGAGAGGTGGAAAGCTTCTAATGACTAGTGATATCCTTGAGCTCTTCACCATACTTGCAGTCCTAGAAGGTATACTGGTAAAATACGTTCTGGGTTCAAACATCAGCCTATCTGTGTAAATCGGAAGACCGGTTGGTGGATTGTTTTCCATCGCGCACCACTTCCGAAACGTGGTGGGTACTATTAGGCTTTCGACGAGGGGGATCCATTTAGGGTCTAACGCACTGAGTTCGAACGCTCAAGTCCTGGACGTGAAAGAAAGTAAATAAGACATGCTTCTCGCTGGTCTACTTTCGAAATCACTCTGAAGCGGACAAGCCTCCAGTAGTTATTGCGCGCACCTGAGAGAACAGAGCACCGAAACCACACCCCTTAAGCCTTTGGCAACCAAACCACACGCCCGATGGTGTTGGTCAATCTTGTGGTCAAAGTGTGTCGTCCGTTCTGTCTACCTCACAACCCTGTGGAAGTCAGGTTTCGCTGTTACGCAGGAAGCGATGTGGCTAGGCGGGAAGAACGCTTTCCGCGGAATCTCCTCGACGTCGTTATCTGTTTAAGCATGGAAACTGTCGACAACTTGCGCCCGTCAGGGCACGATGTGCATAGCCTTTTTAGAGTGTGGGTCTAGCCTCCACACCCAGTAAGGTAAAGTTTAGGCGTCTTGCAAAGTTCGCGACAGAAACTGACCATTCAGTTCTTTTGATAGTGCTGTGTGCTTTCGCCTTCTACAGCGCTATTTATAACTTGAATATCCCGTAATAATATCAGAACAGTGATTACGCTTGGACACAGAATTAGACTGGCTCGGCTGTGTAGCCAAGAAAAAGCAAGTTGACGTACGCGTGCCAAGGGCGTATGTTGTTGATGAGGAGCTAAACAGCTTGTCTGTTTCGTTTGGGTCCTGCGTGATTCATCTTTCGGAATGGCAGTTCACACAGTGCTATCTAACTGCTGGTGTGGGTGAATATCGGAGCACTAGGTGTATGTGCTGCTCACATTTTTGGTACAAATATAAACTCATATGCACCAGCATTAGCTAAGAAGTTGTTGTGTTCTGATCGCACTGGTTACTTGACTGCCTCAGCACCTTCGAATATTATGTCACCCACGACTGTGCGCGGAAGTAAAAAATTTCATTTTTCCAACATCGCAGTGCTGGTCGACTTCAGAAGCTCATCGCTGTATGAATCCGGATAACTTATGGATCCAGCTACTTTTTCCTGGAAACCGCAGTGAGTTGATGTGAACTGTGTCGAAATCAACAAAACGGTGTATAATACTCGGAATTATGGGCTTCGAATCGCCCTAGAAATCTTACTTGATTTGAAAACTCCAACTCAAGTAATACGGCCACGCACAGGCAGTTCATATTCATCAGACAAGAAATCGAATATGCAGATGTTAAGCGGTATAGGAGACATCACAGTTCGTCAATGGCTGATAGTATTAGTACCTGCAAATTCACAAACCGTAAGCTGGTTGGTGCAATACGGATCAAGGAACTTACCGAAAAACGGGGACGTAACGTTGAGACTGCTCGTCCAATCCTGATATTGGACCTTTAACCGGACGTTGACACTGGTCCCGTGTTTGATCTTCTATTGTGTTGTGATTTGAATAAGCGGTGGATCCAGTAGATTTTCACCACACAATGTCGTTTGGATGAAGCCCATCCGAGTGACTGATCAACAATATGATTTCTTAAAAGAATGACACATCCATTACCAATAAGCGGATGTTGGAAATTAGTTGAACAGAAACTCTGAGGGTGATGTTTCTCACGAAAGCATCAATATGTCTGGTCACTTGAGTGTTTTACCGTTCTATATGTAATTAACCTGTTCACGACTTGTCCTTCAAGTCAAACAACAAATTTTCAAATTTGTGTTACGATGCCGCTTCCAGCATTTGTTTAATGTTTCGCTTATATAATCCTATTTGTATCACTTCAGAAGTATTTTTTATTTTGTAATTTGTTTCGTCATATTTCAAGCGTTTTTGCAATATTGTTCAGCCACTTTTAAACTCGTGAAAACCTTACCCTGATTAAACGACTCAACGGACAGCAGGCTCGGCGAGCTGGCAAACTTTTCTGGGCCCTAAGACAAAACGAATGGAAATATGTAATCCGGTCCAAAAGATATGTCCCTGATGCTACGTAGCTTGACTAATACAGCCAGCGGGGACGTGTATACTGTGCACATACCATCAGGGAAGATCACAATCAGGACGTGCTCGACACTACGAAAGATGATGCGTAGTTGCTATCAAAATAGTCAGCTAGTGCATCAACAGATTTATGGTCGGTGTTGGTAAGACCTGACGGGTCAATCGACTGAGAAATATCCACTGTTCACTTAACCGGAAGCACTTAAAACCACAGGCGAGTCGATTGGAAGTCTGTTGCTACTGGTAGGAACTGTCTTCTCGGATGAGAGTCATGAAACCATTGCGAGTGTGGGCGTAGGATTCAAGGCCGGATTCCGTCCCAGTTATCCTACTGGTCAGCCAGACTTTCCGGTCATTGCAAATTAGTTAGATTGTACAGCAGCAAATCTGAGAGAAAATTTACAGGATCAGTTCACTAATGATGACCATAACGGAATGCTTAATCCCCTTGAGGACTGCCTCCTGCTTCCATATGGAACGAACAAATTGCAGTAAAACACGTTCTAAAACTGACCCGCGAACTTCAGCTGTCCCCCTGGCACCCCATTTTAACCTAAAACCCGAGCGAATCGTCTGCACCTCCGCTAAATCTGAATCGATAGCAATCCAAGATCTCACATCCTGCTGTGGCAGATTATACGCGGTCTGCCAAACAGTCTTAGCCGGTCAATTGAGTAGGCTACTACAGTGGTTGTGCTCGATTTTCGTGATGTCTTCCGCTTGAGTACATGGGAAGCCGGGGTCCTCGTCAACCGATGCTTCAGTGGACTGGACACATAAGCCAAAACTTGTCTTTAACGAACATTAGAATTCCGCGTGTTGTCGACAGCTAGCGTGCCGCTGTATCATCATACCTTGCTCTTCCCACCAATCGTCCACGATTCCACGAAGCTCTTCCGTGAAATGACAGTGAACACTTCAGAATGTGACTGCTTCGGCCTACTTGCCTGAATCCTTTGTAAGAACAGCGAACGCTTCATTAACCTTTTTACATCAAGCTGGAAATAGCTACGTCGTTGTCGTCAAACTATTCCGGTCGTTTCTGGCACTGAATGCCTGGTGGCTGTTTTTGTGATCACCATCACCGTTCTGGTGACTTCATCCATAATCTAGGATCCCAGAGCTCTCGGCCAGACTGTTGAGTCGTGCTCACTCACTCGTTGAAGTCACCCAGAACAAAAACAGTCGACCAGTTACTGATGCCGACCGAATTCTAGGGGATATCTGACCATAGAATTGGTCCTTCTTATCACTTGGTTAGCATACAGTTAAACCCTAAGCAGTAGGAGATGAGGCTCACTTGCCTGGACGGTATTGCAAACACAAAAGCATGATTTGATGGCTGATGCGGTGCGGTTTGCATATCATAATAGAACTGATGCATCCGGCTACTGTGAAACAGTCAACGTGCTTACAAGCATCGTACACCAGGTAACCTATCCCGCAGAAGATGTACCCAACGCGTGCTTTCCAGGGCGTACCTTAGTCTGTATGCCTTTTTCATTCAAGGTTGCAACGTCAGCGCTTTGGCGGTTTGGCTGCGTGACAACTAGTGCGGTGCAATTTTCTGCCCGTCCCGTGGTGCTACATCGACTCAACAGCGTCCTCGCCGTTCATGTCCCAACGGACAATGGTATGCATCCGTGGGTGCGTTTCAGCCTTGGTTTCGTATTGCAGAGACTTGTTTGAACGGTTTCTGCTCCAGAATTCACAATGGTAGGGAACCTGGGGAGGGCTAAGCAACAGCGCATTTTCGCTTCTCCGGCTCATTAGAAACAGAAGATATGGCGACCCAGTTTATCGTGCGCAACGGCCAGTGCAGCATCTAGCTTCTTTCGTGTGGTATTGTCATGGTTTATCCGGGCTTGGAATACTGCCAGGACGCCCGGCCCCGGACAGAAAAACTAGTAGGGCTCTCAGCAAAAGGTCCGCACTGTAAAGCAGCGAGTGGCCGGCGGTTGACTCATAGGAGCGCCTTCCTTCTGAAACACGGAACCTCCTCATCCAAACGCCCAACCGAGAGAACCACAGGCTGTGGTTCGTCCTTCTTCTACCTACTGACCTGCCGTGCACTATTGACCATCTCAGTGCGATCTCCACATCGCAGGTTGAGTTACCGTGACGGGCAAACACATGTAAATACACGCTACAGATTAGTCACGTGATAAGATCATGATAAACGCGCCAGATAAAACAACGGAAAAAACTTGGAATGCTCCTGAAATGCAAATACGCAAGCAAAACATGCAGCAACCCGCGACACACAAGTCATTGAGACCAGCAACTAGGACGGAAGCTGATTTTTGCCCCACTGCTTTTATCGGCCTTTGTGACATGGCTAAACCTGCAAGGACCGATGTCCTAGCCAACACAGCTAGCCTGATCGAAACAGCACACAAGCTTGACCACCACCACAGGGTGGCAGGAATGGTCTCGTACTAACCCACACAGCACGGATCAGCGTTGGGCTGGCAAGTGTGTGAACACAACTTACCTGAGTTTCTTGTGTTACGGTAAACGAACACAGCTACTGCGCTTCATGAAATACTCAGTGTTTCCTTTCCACAGGTCGGTGCGTCGACAACTACAGTACTCCTCCTAACGTTTTACTAAGACGCTGACGGATTCCATCCTTCCTTTTTTCCGATTCTTCCCTGAGAGTGTAGTGAATTTATTTGATCGTTATTCATCTTACATCTTTTGCACATACTTGGGGCTTTGCTATCCGACCAACACTACTGACAAACTACTATAATGAACAACCCGGCATCAAAACTGGTGCGCCTCACGTGTTTTTACCTCTAATACACTATCTCTATATATGCGCATACGTACACCGATTAATTTCTATCTTATGAAATGATTATCACTAACGTTGTTTTCCCGTGTATCTCCTTTCTCAGTAGGATTGATGGCGACATTCTAAGCAATATTAATGTTAGCTTCATTGGTATCCACCACCCGAAGTTTTGGAACAATAGCAAAGCCATTTGGTTTGAGTCACCAAAAATGTGTTTCCAAACCAGAGGTGTTATCATTCACCTACCATATTTTCATTCATCACCCCTTCACTGACAAATGACATATCGAGGAAAGTACGTGACGTAATTATATCAGCATACTTGATGGAAGCATATGGGCAGCTTGAATCTACACTTTTCAAACGAACAACGGTATCGGAACAAAAATGAATCCGTGATCTGATCAGCAACAGAGAACTCAGTAATCACGAACCATCCAGATGACTACTGCGACTGTAGTAAACACTGAACGAATGGTCCAGTGGTCAAAGTGTTGTTCTGATAATTCATCCTACAACAATCACTCACTCTCGTCCGAAGCCTTCTGGCATCCAGAGGGCACATGCGGTTAAATGGATTAGCTGAGCTGGCTGACGACTCCCCGAGCACTCCTATCAATTCGCAAATTTCTGCCTTAGCAGCACAGTTGCTAGACGTTGTGACACGAATTTTGCCACACCAAATCCAAACGCTCAATGGCAATGTAAAGAAGTTACTGGTGTCGTGAAGATCGAGGAATGGCAACCACGATCGATAATCACGAACTCCTAGTACTCCGGTGCATCGATCCAGTAATTTTAATTACAAATTTTGCTGGTATTTTGCATGCACACCCATATCAACACACGCATGAGTAATATTATCTTGGATATGATTCAACACATTATCTTCACCCGGGCTGGCAAGACGGACATACCGTTGATATAAGAAGACAAAACTTGTCTGTGTCTCGTGCACACCGGAGAACAGACACAGCCACTGTGCTCCGCGAATTACACAATATTTCTTCTGCGCAAGTTAGCACGTCAACATCCGCAAAAATTCACCCAACACTACATTAAAACATCGACGGATTCACCTCCCGTATTTTTCCGAACCACTGCTGCAAATTGATCACTTTTTGCGTTACAAATTTTGCATATTATTGTGATGACATTTGGATGTGCAGCAATTTTACATGAACTACTTACAAAGTGTTATAATTTTCAGCCCAGCATAATAAGTTCAAAGAGCACAGCATTCACTCGGAGCCGTCGTCCAGACGTCAGCTGAAGTCAGTGGGCTGGTAGTGCACGAGTGACCATTTCCAAAGTCGTGCTGTTCCGGTGCCAAAGTGAGTTGGTTTTTAAGTGAACCCTTACGAAATAGTCCACTATGACCTCAATCACTTTGTCATGCTTGGCAGTAGAGCAGTGGGTCTAAAGCAACTGGCGTTCTTTCTATCTTCCTCTTGTAACCGGGACAGGTGACGCCATGCTTTCGAGTCGCTGGGATACTACCAGTAAGATATGCTCATTGGAACAGGCGAGTGAGCGGTTCCGCGCACCCATCTGTGTATTCTTTCAGCCCAAAGGCAGATGACTCATCAAGCCCGAGTAACTTATCAACTCGAGCGTCACCCACTATACAATCTACCAACACTGGCAGGAGCCTACCGACCTCACGTAAATTCCGTTCCAAGGGCACAACTTCTGGTGGCTACCTGATAGCAGGCTTCAGAGACTGATGCATACTCAGGGATAAATACGGGATTTCGGGTTCCGTTACTTTTGTCAGCGTGGGCCATAGATGTTGCGGTGGACCTTGTATCAACGAGAAACCATCTTTGTCGAGTTGGAGGCAGGCATTTCTTTTACTCAAAACACTTGTTAAAAAAAGTCTCGCTCACCGCTGCAAACCAAACTGTAAATATCTACTGCCGTCTTTTTCGGGCTCTCCTGTATTATTCATGTTTCTAGTAGTAGCTTAGCGCAAG
>LOND01001687.1:33246-45360 GCA_014220965.1 Paragonimus kellicotti | reverse complement strand
GTTATACACTTCGGGTAACTCCACAGCCGCCGTTACAGGTCAGGCTGGGGTGGGTATAGTCCTAATCATGACGGCCGTAGCCGCATTAGTAGATTGGATTTCTGTTAACAGTAGACCTTGTGCCGTCTGCCTAGCAGGTTCTGTTAAAACCAGCTCTAGACGCAAGACCTTTAGAAATTTATTCATTGTATCTGTTTGTGCTCCTACTGACTGTAGTGACATCGGCGTCAAGGACGCATTTTACTCGGATCTGGCCACTCTCCTTCGGTTAACCCGTGTCTGTGATAAAGCCGTTCTGGCCGGAGATATGAATGCCAAGGTCGGTCGCCTTGGTGAAGCCGAATCTCGTTTAGGTGGTAGGTTTGGGATAGCATCACATCTATCAGATAATGGTGGGCGATTGTTGCAGCTGTACGCTGAACATAATCTATTTTTAGCCAGTACTGGTTTTAGGCATCGTGCACGACAATGCTATACTTGGCGCCCGCCTTCTCCGAATCATGCTTGGTCTCAGGTAGACCACATAGCCGTTAGTTATAGGTAGCGTGGTTCGATTCAGGACTGTCGTTCTTACTGGAGCACATACTTGGATTCAGATCATGCGTTGGTACGTTGTCGTTTTCGTTCTCACATTTGTTGTGCAACGACCCCATCGATGGCAACTGTTGGTCGTTGAGAAACTGGTTATGCTGTCGGTGAAACATAGGTACCAAACTATCTTGGAATGCAGAGTTAGCGGCTCACATCTCGAAGATTCTAACAGTTGCTGGACCTTAATCCCACAGGCCATCTAAGAAGCAGCTCCTATAGCATGCTGCACGGTGTTTGGTGGGTTTAACATGCATTGGATCTCAGAAGGACTCCGTAGAGTTGTTAGATGCTAGACAAATCATTCCTCACGACGGTTCATACAACAAGATTAAGAGGGACATCAGGAAGAAGCTGGAGCGTAAACTGATCGCTGATCGTGGGGCTTGGCCAATCGGGAAGGCTAACAAAATGGAAACGCTTTTGCTTCAGAGAACAGTAGCAGACTGTTCAAGCTTATCCGTGCTACTGGTCTGAGGCGACTGTCTGTCAGTGAAGCTATCAGCTTAGGGCAGTAGGCGAAACACTAGTGGCCAATTTAGGTGGTCACCTGTTTCTAATGTGTTACCGCCATAAACATGCAATGAAACATCTTCAGTCGGCTATAACTAACGGCTATGTGGTCTATCTGAGACCAGGCCTGATTCGGAGAAGGCGGGCGCCAAGTATAGCATTGACGTGCACGATGCCTAAAACAGTGCTGGCTAAAAATAGCTTATGCTCAGCGCACAGCTGCAACAATCGCCCACCATTATCCGAGCGATGTGATGCTATCCCAAACCTACCACCTAAACGAGATTCGGCTTCACCAAGGCGACCGACCTGGGCATTCATATCTCCGGCCAGAACGACTATATCAGAGCCACGTGTCGACCGAAGGAGAGCGGCCAGATCCGAGTAAAAGGCGTCCTTGACGTTGACGTCACTACAATCAGTTCCAACATTAGCAGATACGATGAAAAGATTTCCGAAGGTTTTGCATCAAGAGCTGATCTTAGTAGAGCGGACGCTACAAAATCTACTGTTAACAGGAATCCGATCTTCCAGCACGGCTGCGTGTTCGTGCTGGGGACCATACATACTCTAGTCTGACCGGCAGCGGCGGCCGTGTTGTTACGCGAAGTGTATAACTAGTATCGAGTAGACAGTGCGTGCGCGAATACACCATTAACTGATCCACACTCTTCTGTCCGATAACATTTCTAGCCAACAGCTTCAGATGTCCTGCACTTCCCGACTGGGCGGGTGATGACTGCTGCTTTTACGTAACGGTTGCCGTCAGTTTTCCATATTTGCTGCTCAACCTTAACTGTCAATAACCAAGAGTGTTTATAAGACTGGTGGTGTGAAGTTTGGTGCAAAAGCGAAATAACAGACATGTTGGGGGACACCTGCGTCAAGGTACCACGGAAGTCCAAGAGCTACTTTGAACGGGAAAAGGAGAGCGGTTCGCGGGGGATAACTTTATCAGTTACAAAAATGATGGATCAGTAAACAGGCGTGTGCACCGCAATCCCACTGAAACGGGTCATTATTCCTGCTCAACCAACTACACATCCGTTTGCATCAAGCGAACATTGACTAGAACATTATTCACATTTCTTGGGCATATCTTTTATTTGAGTGTTTAGTTAGCGAACTTCGAATGCTCACAGGATTGTTGCTGGATGATGAATACCTGCTGAAACGATGGGTTCCTGATCTCGAAGCTGAAGGAACATTCTCCAAAACGGGTTCCACTTTGGGCGTACAGTTTGACTTTCTCAGCCCGGGTGTGCGCGAACTTCTGGCTTTGTCAGTCGCCAGACACACATTTGTTGAGGATCATCGGATTACTGCCTATACAACATTCAGCAGTATAATGCGTCATGTCAGTCCATCTATCCTGAGTTTCATGAAGAGGGTTGCGATTAACCATCTTAAGCCAACATTATGGATATAGCAATGACCATTCATATACCTTAGATTTCTTTGGATCTTCGTTCCTGTTTGGCTCCACCTATTTCTACTCTTCACTCCGTTCCACTTGTTTGATGTTTATTCCCGGTTATTGCTGCTACTCACCGATTTCTTGCCACTATGCACAACTTTATGAAGAGAACCATTCGATTCAAATCGTTGTTTGCGTTACTTGAGGGTGTATATGTGCGCCCGGTGTTTACGATGGACTGCTTGCGACACCGTTCACTGTAGTTTTTTTTAGAACTCTACAAAGTTCCGTCTTACTCAGTGATTCGTGGTGCTGGACGAAAGGTAGCAAATATAACATCTTAGTACTGAACCTTGTTCCCGGATCTGAGCAAAAAGCACGCCGTGTAACAGAAGAAATGCGTGTCTTTAATATTTCTCTTGACACGCTGAGAATAGTCTAATGTCATAAGTTCAGATATTTGTTGTTTTCTTTTTAAAGAATTTGAACCTCCGTCTGTGAAGATGAATATTAGAATTTTTGTTTTCCTTCATTAGCTAGATGTTGGAGGACCTCGTTTGCTTCGGCGCCGTAAATCATTCAAAGAACGTGAACTAACCTTCATACCGAATTCCCAGGCCTCTTTAGAGTTAAGGCGGTTCGTGAGTGGAATTGAAAGGTGAGTGATTCAAAAAACCTTTCATTTTCGTATGTTTCTGAATTGTACTCAGTGAATTACTCTTCTACTACTAGTACTACGAGTGTGTTTGTAGCTGCCAGTGCAGTTTTAAGTCCCCTGATGTTTCCATTTTAACTCTGTCACTGAAAACATCCGAAGGTAACCGAACATTTTTTATAGCACCAGTATAGCGTGACTGAATGAGAACAAAAGCCAAAAGCCTGATTGGCCATGTGCAAACAAGCTAATTAGCTTATGGCGACAAAGTGAACACACGTTAACAATTAACCAGTCAAAATCTTAGCAACGTCTGCGAACAGCGGCGCATAGTTGAAGACCGTCTTGCGAGTTGCGCAAATCTTCCACAATTTACCAAACTTTGGTGCTGGATTTCGTTAGTTATTTACCACATTGTTTTACTGCCCCAGAAAGTGATGGAGTAAATATTTGGTACACGATATATGGTGTAGTTTGACCAAGTGGGCAGTTTTATCGATTTCTGTCCGTTAACATCTTGCAGAAAACCCACCACAATTTCCTGTTTACCTAACTACTTTTCTCGATATATCATTTAGCAGATACATAGGCATGACTTTCGTCTTCTTATTGCGTAGATTATTGTGCCATTGGTTCAGCATTTTTAATGCTACGCACACTACTTACTGTAGCTTTGCAGTTCAAATCGGAATGAAACAGAGACGTCTACATTTGGAAACTTTACCAGGTTCTGACCGTGCCAACACTCTTCTGTCGTATATGTTCTCTTTTTCCCCCCACTCATATCTACTCATTTGATCCTTGCAGTTTGTACCCTTTGTTTTAACAGTCACTCTACTTTTCTTTACGGATTCGCAGGCCACTGTACCGAGTTTGTATGTCGAGTTTGCATGTAGCTTTGTAGTGGAGGGTTAATCTTTGATCAGGTCTGGAGCCGGTCAAGAAGACGTCACGTAGTGTGCTCAAAGTGATCTGATCTTTTCTGTTTTGACCAACGGCTTGGCGTTACAGACGTTTCTGGTTAGGTGAACCGAATATATTAAAAATGTCCAATCAGCCTTCTACCGTGTATGTTCTGTCCGCTGTTGTTCTCTCAGTGAGCGCACCTGGTGTACTTCTGTGTGTGTGTGTGTGATTCTCATATTGTTCTCGCATATCACCTGATGGTTGAATGTTTGGTAGTATTAGTTTGATTCAGCGTCAAACCGACTTGTGAATTTGCTTTTAATCTATGTGCAACTGTTTTACGGCCACTTCTGATCCCTTTCCTGCAACTGTTAACCCAGTTGTTCTACTTGTCAGAACATTAATCGTTAATCTCATTCAAGGAGTACGGTGTGTCCGTTCGTTTCCTGTTTCCCCAGATCTAGGACTGCGCTAGCTAAGTCCTCATGAACAAATTCATTTCAAGTTTATAGTTCGAGCTGGCTGTTTGTTCTGCGTTCGGGTGTTATGACCTGCATTGTCGATGAAAACTAAACTGTAATTGACCTTGAAGTATCTTATCTTAATGGACGCAGTAAAAGTGGAATGGGTCAAACAGAAGACGGGGGTAAAACCTGCGCCAGAATTGACATTCAGCACGTTATGGCGCGAAAGGGATAATATTTTTCGAATATATCTCGAAACACTAAACATTTTGGAAGAAAATAAACTTCGCCAACATCAGGTCAGGACAGTTTGACTGTATTTATTCCTAAATTAATCTTGTTTGGCTCATTAAAAATCCGTTGTAATGGTGTACGAGCATGTAATCTCCACGTATTTTTAAGTGCATCGATTAGTAGTATATAATCTGAGTGCATGTGCCAGGGGTTTCCTCCGGGATTCCCACCAGATGATTGCAAAATCCCTAGCAGTTTTGCATATGACGAACCACGGACGGTCATCTAGAACTGGAATAGCTACCCAGTTATGCACTGATTATTTGGTTAATGACCTGGACGACTACTGTTTGCATCGGAGTGTTTATGTTCATGTTGGTGTATTTTTGTTAAGTGTATCTCAGCTCCCTTAATAAAGTGTTCATTGGTGCACATTGGTAACATTTTAGACGCGACGCCGCCTTATGTTGCATCTACTATGCGGTTGTGATTGTCGCTTTGTCTTTCGACTCGGCCTATTTACATCACGAAATGTTACCTTGGATTTCCACACAGGCTTCATCATCCAACCACTTGTCGTTGTTAACTCTCCTGCTGATGTTTTAAATCACAGTTTTCCGTTATGCATCGGGCTGTAGTCCACCTGTACCCTGACAGGCGCATGTGCACGTGTGTGATGGCCATCTGCGATCGATAGACTTGCAGCCGATCGATTGACTAACGTGATATACCTAGAGCAACATTTTACTGTCGTGTACAATTAGTTAGTGCACTCTTTGCCGCGTGTGCACCTTGTGTTCCATCCGATTAAGGACATACCATCAAATACGTTTGATTTAACCTCAGCCGCCTTGGACAATGAACTCCGGCTTCTTATTTTTCCTAATGGTTATGCATTAGTGGTCACTTATAACATTCTTCCTAATACTGGCGAGGGAAGCGTAGAGAACTCACGATTTCATACATCCAAACCAACTTTTTTCTTTGGAGCTACGGTATGTGATCTGTGGGGTTAATTACGAAAAGAACAAACCCGAATTCGTTTACAGTTGCGCTAGACGATACAGACAGCTGCGAACTGGTGACGTGAGTTCAAGAACACGATCAACAATGACCGTCAGCGGTAACTAGCTGAAAATAGCACGACCAAGTTGTGAGCGATTGTCAACAAGGCACGCATGTAAGTGGACGAATCAGAAACCAAGCAGCCCTCCTCTAGGCGACCGACAACCTCTCTCGCTGGTCTGCCATTTGAGAGGCAAATTACACAAGGCTCATTTGAATAAAGAACCGTAGAAATAATTTCAGCCAAACCGTCCGTCAGTAAAAATGACAGGCACAAGGCCAACCTCTGGAGGCATTTGCTGTCAATCTTTCGCCAGCAGATCAAAATTTTCTAATAATACCAAAATTGGATCGCTTTACTAAGCAATGGTTGTGTACTCACAACCCATATTGCCATCAGCGTTAGGTTTTCTGTTTAAAAATATTGGTGATTTTCGAGGACTTCAGAACAGTTACTGGTGAAACATTAGTAACTGATCAGTTTCGGTCAGAGTATGACAGATGCATCTGATGTGTTCATAAGATGTTGAATGCTAGTAATAATGTTTATACTAATAATGCTAACAAAGACTTGATGGTTTCCCTTAGATTTCATATTGGTGTTATCGTGATGTGCTATGGTGGCCCCGATGCACGTATATGTTGCAGTATGAACATTCTCTCAAAAATAACTATCTAAATTGAACATCACCCACAGTCGTTCGCAGCTGTCACATTTCCATAGACATCCCAGTTGGCCCCTTTCGCAAGTCTATGGGAATGCGACAGCTGCGATCAATTGTGGGTGATGTTCAGTTTATATGAAAACCAAAATCCTCTACTACTCATCAGTGACTAAAAAATAGTTTTGTGGTCACGTATACATTTAATGGTTGCCGGTTTGTGCTTTTGTTAGCACGTTTTTCAGTTCTGACAAGTGTCCTCGATTTCATTCCGCAAGCTGTCGTACTTCCTTTCCCCCACCACATTTCACTGGTTTTTTTATAGCCTTTTTCTTGAACAGAGACACAATGCTTACCCAGACATTTCATCTGACCCATCTACATTTCAACTGGAAGATCTGTCATCATTTGGCCTACCGGCTGTTAGAAAAATTGCATGGAATGCTACTTCAGTCGCGTTCGATCCAGTTTATGGGCATTTGGTGACCCATCCGACTCATAAGGACTCACTGACATCTGAAAAAAGCTGTTCAGAAGAAAAGCTTTGCAATCCCTCATGGACTACCGTTACAGGAGCTCGTTCAGTAGCGCATGTTAGACCTCTTCCCACTTTTAAGTCCGATCTGGATGCTGAAGCCCCTAGTCACTGGAAAAACACCGCTCGTTGGACCATTCCTCAATTGGAAGTTCGAATTACGACACATTTGAGAGCGGGACGAAAACTTGCACCAAATAAGTCCTTCAAACCTCCGACTTCTACCAATTGTCCTATATTTACGGACACTGATGTTCCGGACTCTTCCAGCCCTGTTGACCGAACCTCCGCAGTTCCGGTTACATCAAGAATTCGACTCGTGTGTGATCGTGAGTTTCTAAACGGTGACATTGTATTGCCTTTTAAGTTGACCATTTATCTTACCATGTGGTATTTTCTGAGCGGTTTTCCAACAGTGTTATCAGATCCCATTTTGTATGCTGGCCTGAAACTACCTTATTCATGTCGACACTTGCATGGCCATGTCTTCATTCTTCTCACTGGTTGGAAGGATTCTCTTATGTACAGTACACACTGCGATTTTTGTTTGCTCTGTCCCACGTTTTCCTTTTCGGAATATTCATCTTTTCCTGTTTCTGTCATTTCTAATATGATCGGTAACTTATTTGTATGTTTACTTTAATCTTACTGAAACGAAAATGGAATCCTGGAGCCTCAGTTAGTTGTTGTGCCGCTAACTGTGGTAGATCATGTGAACTTGTAACAGGTAATAAAGAGTTTTATGTCAGAAACTGCCAACTGTGTTATGACTGCCAGCAGACCCCTAAGTTTATTGTTTTACTAACAGCGCGTTATCTTGCGAAGTATGAAATTGTTGGACAGTTCAACTTCGCAGTTGCCACCTGTGTTTCACTTGACTCCGTTATACACGAAGTGCTGGTCTACAGTTTGTTCACTGACTCCGAAGCCTCAGTCGATTCGAACCATAGGGTTTGGAATTCATTGTTATTAGTTCTAACGGCGCCAATTACCATTCACAGTCGTGAGGCATAACTTTAATCACCCCGGCCGCTCCCTGACTAGCCTGACGGTGTCATTTCAGGGCCCACATGTGAGACAGTATGTTGCATTGCAGCTAATGCGGAGTTACGCAAAAGTTGAAAATTATGGTTTCGCTAAGTATCCAGTTTATCCAATCGCGTTCTGGTTATTTTTTGTAACGTTTTAAAGATGAACCGTGACCACAAAGTCCTGAAACTTCATGCGCCTGCCTTTGGAAGAAAACAGTCAATTTTGTTTTGGTGATATTAGTTCGGTGGCTCTCGCCAGTTCCGTGCTGGCCATTTGTGATTTTCGTCCACAGGGTTTGTTCCTGACATGCTCGTTTATCAGCAAACAACGTGAAGTAAACGTAGTAACACGTGATCTGTTTATTCGGCTTGGATGGGCAGAACTCTAGATTATATCTGAACCGGATGTCGGAGTCATTTGAATCGTTGTTTGTTACTACGTTGTATCACGTATGCCTCACTCTATCTCAGTCGGTGAATTTTACGGTAAATTACGCACACGCGGCCAGGGTCTAGTGCACATTTACACGAACCATTCACTGTCTTACGAGTAACACTGAGAACCGATTCTTATACATATACTCAACTTTTGAACATAGTGTCTACAATATGTGTTTGATTGAAGTGGTGCTTCTATTATTCCATGTTATGGTCCCAGGCCAACAGACTTGGCTCCTCTTTTTTATTTCAGGCTTTCTTGACTGCTTATTCTTCTTTCTCCATACTGCTGTACAGTATCTGGTTCATCGGTAACATGTCCTAAATTCGACCTACGCACGCAATGCTCGTTTTATTGTCGCTGGTTTCGTTCACTTATTTCCATACTGTTCTCTGCTAATGTCGACGCCCTTGGTCCACACGCTGCTCTCAGTGTTGCGAGGTGTTTGCATGTACTGTTTGTCGTCAGTAGCCTATACATATCCTTTGTGATATATAGCAACATGCTCCTTTTGTTTTGACGGTGCGAAGGTGAGCACAAGTGGAAATCCAAAACCTCCTTATCCTCTTTGTCACTTCAATAGTGAACTTAACTTCATTAATTCCTGATGTGATATTTCTGTTGTAACATTTTGTCTATTACATTTTTGCTTGTTTATCCTTACATTTTCCGTCGAACTTGGTATCCACATCAATGTAACGCAGAAACCTACTCAATTTTCATTTTTAACCGACTTTAGCTAACAGTACACTGGTGAGCGAATTGCTTATGGAGGCCCTGGCCAACGACTCAGTTACTCCCTACGAACCTTAACCCTAGCGCCAACGACTACCAACTTCGACTTCACGGACGAGCTGAGTTATTACATCCGTGAGTCATTTCCTTTTGTGCTACGCACACGCATGGTATAAATTGACTTACCTCCCACTACATATATAAATTCATGTGATGGATCTGACCAGTTGGTGGCAGCTCGAATCACCGTCTTCAGCAGCAGAGAATCCTTTACAAACTAGTTACTACAAATATACGCAGGCTACATTAGTATTGACGAAAACAGCTGAAATTCGTGTGGCTGCACTCATTTTTCCAGATACAACCTGCCTTTATGTCATACACTTTCACCGAGCAATTTTAATTGTTACAAAGTTTCTAACCCAATAAGCAGCACCTACCAACCTTGCTGAGGGTTTTAAGCAATCCAAAGTCACGTGGTTGCCAATTCATCACGGGTTTCTTTGAAATATGCGCTAAAGAACTGCCCCGTCGATTATACTGTCATCCTGCCTGATTTGGGTTAACTGAATAAATTGTCATGTGTGTCTTATCTGAAACACTATTATGTGTATATATGCGAAATAAAAAGCAGGGTTTGACTGTGAAAGTCGGATGTTGGATAGGCTCGTCGTCGAGATATATATATATATATATATATATATATGCTGTCGAAGAGCTTACCTACCTTCGGACCCTCACAGCCAAACCATGTTTTTTTGTGCATTCCCTTTTCCCAGTAACCAGATAATTCTCGTTTTTCCACTGCTGCTGGTTCATTGGTGTCTGCGATGGGTTTGATGATAGCTGGTCGGGTACACTCCTTGTGTGGTTTTCTAATTCGTGGGTTCATTCTCTGCTTCGAAGCAACCAATATACCGCTTGTATCCACTTTCTGGAAATCGCTTTAATGATTTCTATAGTGAATGTATTTAACTTTCCATCTTGGTTAGGATTTATTAACCAAGTTACCGACTCTGTGCGCTTACAGAGTGACTGAGCGTTGTGCGCACATTGTCTATTTTTCACCCGGTGTTCTACCTTGGTACAATGTGAATTGTACTTACAGCATGTATGCTTGAGGGTTCTACATTTTGTTTCAGGCCTACTTCGGGTTCAATGGATGACCGTTTAACACACTCATGTCTATCTTGATTCATTAGACCGGTGTGATAGTATGTTTTTAACTTGTAATGAAACTTGGCAGTCGATCCATAGCTGTTTATGTTGCAGCTGTTCAAAGCGGCTAGTTAAAATCACACCTACCGCACTCGCGCTTCATGCTTAACCTAATCCGAAGAAGTGCAAATAGCTCAATCCGTTCCTACTCATTACTCTGCACTTAGATGTAAGTACCTAATTAAGCACTTCTTTGTTGTATTCGATGTTCACTTCTTATTGGGATTTCAGACCAGGCCGTGTGGTATGTTTGCCTTATTCATCTCTTCAAACGGATGATGCAAACTCATATTTTTGAGTGAACTAGAACAGTATACAATACCTTTACTTTAGGTGGCTATAATTCTATTCAAAGCAGTTGACCTTTCACCAGCCTTAGTGTAATACTCGGCGTGTTATTGGTCTGTCACCTTCTGCTCGGCTTGTTGGCGTTTCCGAGTTTTTGCTTTTGTCAGCACGCCTTACTAAACAATCTGATACTGCACAATTATGGGGGCAGCCCCATCTGTTAACAATGCCTCCTTTATAGTCAAGTTGATAAGAGACTTAAAATACTCGATTTGAAATTGCGCGTCAAATATATATGTAACACCAGTGAAGCGGCACTGACAGCCAAATTGCCCGGATCACAACAGTGAGGTGATCCGAACTAGTATGGGACGGAAATTTTAACAGCTATGCGAATTTCTTGCGAAGAGGTATCTTCCAAATGGGTACCGCAGATACGGCAGGACCGAATTTCTGATAATTCAGCAGAGCTTTTGAATGAACGTCGATTGATCCCCATAGGTATTATTGCGTCAAAGACCTCCATCAACTGGATTGTGAACTTCCGATGTCGATGTAAACACCACTGGGTTTGCTTAGTCGAGTGAACCAAAGAGTCTGAGAAGGCCTTTCCAGCAGGAAATAGCTGGATGTAGCTTTCCTTAATTCTTCGTTGCATTTATCGCTGGCAGGGTGCTAGTAAGACTGTGTGTAAAAAAGATGACTCAACTTTACAACCTGTTACGGCTAATTAAAAGATGGGCTGAGCAGTTTGAGAAGCAGTTCATTCAATTATAGATGTTCATGACTGTGGTTTAAGTTATGACTTTCCAGGCGGTCCTCCGTCGGGAATCGATGTGGTCTCAAGGTCTAAACTATTAAAACGTTATACAGCCCCAGGTTCGAACCTTCTCACTACGTCTTTACTGCAGCATCGATGAAAGATTGTTGTCTGATTCAACTAAACTCCTTCGTTCCACGTGAAAGACTAGAAGAGTACTTTTGCGATTCATGTTTATAAACAATCGGTTCTATATTCGAAAAGTGTACCAGGATCTTACGTGACAACCACAGAAGTGCTAGCTTTGTCTGTCGCGTCACAGATGCTTGTTAGTCTCGCTATGTGTCAGCCTCTGAAACGTAGGTAAAATTGATTCAGAGAACAGGCAGGTTTCCGACCTGGTCGCGGGACGTATCGGTCATACCTCTACCTCGCGACAGATGTTGGAGCAACCACATTTCCTTTCCCAGCTGATGGCTTGATACTTTGGATGTAATTAGACTACCTTTGATTCAGCTGTTCCATGTACTCTCTAGAGCTTCCTTCATTGTGGAGGAGTCTCTGGACTGGCCCTTTCTTCAGTCTCATGGATTACGTATGCGAC
>LOND01001687.1:13285-24760 GCA_014220965.1 Paragonimus kellicotti | reverse complement strand
CGGGGCCAGCAATCTCAGGTGCTCAGAGTCCAAGACAAAAGCTACGATATCTTTATATACACTAACATTTGCAAATCCTCATGCCTGCAAAGCAATTCTTATACGCCAGGTAACACTTGGTGACCGCTAGACTGACATAATTCAGGGCACAGAACTACTGTTCTTTAGCCAAGTGCGCGTCGGATTTTAGTTTGTTACATCGAGTTGGAAAGAATGCCCACCAGTGGTCATGAAAAGTGATGACTCTCCCCCTGCGATCAGTAAGCAAGCAAGCTAGATGTGATCCAAACAAACTGCTGAACTGCTTCTTCCTGGGCTGAATGGATTTAATTTAAGCTGCAAAAGTGATTCTATATAGTTCACAGAGGATTCTTCAGTCTAGTGGAAGAATTTCGTACGTCACAAAAATATTAAACAAGAGCATCTCGTCTTGAGAATTTTTCCAAGTGGAGCATTGCACCGAAATTACAGTTGATAGACCGAAATAAAGAAACGCAATGACTCACGTTTCACAACTAGCCAGTAACTAATGAATAGGAAGTTCATTCCGAATGATGACGGGCTTTTCTCAGGTTTCCCATCCACTTATGCTTTTCCCACCTTTTCCCATTCAAAACCTTGACGCTCCTGACCTGTTTGAACCGGTTTCATTCTGAAACCGCATAAGAATGTTTCTCCAAAAGCGTCCAATACAAATCCAGATGCATACGATTATCCTCAGCTTATTTTACTCTGTAAACTTCTTGAATCCTAAGAAGCTGTAAAATTACGTACTGAGAAAACAAGCCACCGGACTATCCCTCTTTCAACAGTATCCTGGTCAATTTACGACTAAAGATATCGTAGCTTTTGTCTTGGACTCTGAGCACCTGAGATTGCTGGCCCCGGTGACGTGGTTGCATTATTGACTGACACCCTTTCCACTTGAAGGTAAAAGGAAGCTAATCAATCCTAGAGGTTTCCCAAAATAGTAACTGAACTGAATGAATTATTATCTTTTTTCTCATCTTCCCCTTCTTATCTGGGTTTTACACCCGAATGAAACAATGAATAAAATGTTCTGCCAGCGGAAAGTTTTTGGGATCTACTGATATCTATTTAGCCCGACAGTCTGACAGCATCCGAGCTCACGTATAACTGTATTGTTTCACGTCGGCTACCAGTGAGTGGTGCGATGATTATCCCGTTTCTCTTTTTTACTTTTTACTTGGACATCTTATATGCACCATTATTACTGTATGGCGGCACGTGATCTTTCACATTTGTATCAGGAGCATATAGCTATTTTGAAGAGTTTGACAGAATAACATTGTCTTGTCCACCGTGTCTCACTCACGTCGGTCAGAGTAAAGTGCTCTTCACTTATACTTGCTGTGTTTCTTGTTTGTGTTACTGTTGTATTTTGATTACTGTCTTCAGGAGCTAACATGAGACACTCGAATATACATTTAGTTACGGGCAGCAACAACGGCAAGGTCTGCCGTGATTGGATGTTGTTGTCGGTTTCAAAGTAGACGGACATCAGTTTGTGTTCTCACAGGATATTATTGACCATTATTGACGAATTCCATATAGCGCGGTGGAATGTTTGGGTAAGTGAGTTCTGATGTGCGATTTCTGCGCTCCCATTGTGGTCTCATAGTTCAACTGGTAGAGCACATGCCTTGTAGATGCATTTCGTTCCTGTTGACGATTCGAATTGAGTCAGTACCCAGGTTTTCCACAACTGAGTTCCATCTGAATTCGTCGGTATCGTACGTTATTTCTATACACAGCATGGATGATCTACTGCTGAATGTAGTTAGGCTTTATAAGCTCATCGTGGAAACAGGCGTGGTAATGTTCTCTAACTACTATCGATTCGGTAGCTTTATTGTGCCGATGAACCTGTAACTGCTATGGGTTGTTGCCTGTTTGCCTCATCTACGCGATATCTGCTATTGACAATCGATTTCAACCTATGGACGAAAGGAAGCGAAACGGCTAGGAAAACTAAAACTTTTCACTTTTTAAAACTTGGTTTGGTTATACCTGGAGGCGCTGCTTACTCACCTAAGCTTTTGTTCCTGAATCAGATTCAAGGTTTCTAATACGCCTTGATGCTCACACTGATGATCGGTTTCGTACTTGGTTGGACTTACCAAGTAGGGTGGACTGAACTGGGGATCAAGAAGCATTATAAACACCGTCTTGCAATCTTGTGGCCGTTGCCAGTGCATACTGGCAACTGGAGGTGAAGTGTAACCATCCGTACTAACCGAGTGTAAGGCCACCGGTTCGACCTATCATTCATACTATCTCTACTCGACGAGTTCGGACAGGGGCAAAATCGGTCGTGAAGCGTCGATTTGAAGGTGATAATCACAAAGCGTTATAGACATCATTTCGCGCTCATGTGGTCGTTGCCAGTGCAAACTGTATCCAACACATCAAGAGAATGTAAAGGAAGTAGTAAGTCGGTTAAGATTCCAGCCTGTTTGTTGATAACGACTAACTAAACCTTGCGTCCAGATTCATCTTTCTTAAGTTTTTACTAATTTCGACAATAAGGTCTTTTCAGACCTAATGACATTTTCCGAATTCTTCCCTTCTTTTCCTTGTAGTAATATATTTCATTTTAAAGACCGTCATCAGCATTTAAGTGAAAACCCTTCATTCATATTTTCTAAGTTGAAGTAAATCTTCTGCCATATCTGTATCCTTCACTGTATCATGAGCGTTCTGGTTCCCTTATTTTTTAAAGGAATCTGGATCTCCACCGCCGTTCAAACCTCAATCGTGCTTTCCTGCAAGTCTTCGGCAAACCCCAAACGAGTAAGATGAGTGCTGATGTTTTTTTTCTGTAACGTAATATTGTTCTTTAATCACTTCAACCAGATTAGCATCTTTTGTTATGTTAACTGATTGGACATAAACTGGTATCGGCGTAGTTGCGCAACGAGTTTGGTTTATAGCCTATTCAATAAACGGTCGATAGCCTATCTCATCACAAGGGGCCTGTCTGTTTGGAGCCATGCCGCTCTTCATATCTTTGCCTGAGCCTCGTTCCTGATTTGTACTTGTGTCTGCAGCGTCGTTTTCCTAATGCAAATTTGATGGGTAGAGTCAGCCTGATAAATGTACCTGGTGACATATCCCTTCATCTTTAAAAGTGCATGATACAGTTACCGTGTCGCTAGCTAGAAACTCCGAAGGATTTGGCTTCATACGAAGGTTATTGACTTGTCGTGGGCTCACGTAACTACTTTTTTACATTTTTCTAAATCGAAAATTTCGAACGAAGGCGCAAATTTGAAGCGCTCAGTATCCTTTTTCGGTTTTACAAATGCGGCAATAATAGGGCTTGATATGATACTTCGTTTCATCTCTGATTGACTGCCTCTCATTTAGTAAGCCGATCGATTTTTGTAGCACGCCCTTGGTACGCAGTTGATCAGATTCATCAACTGTAAAGTCGAAGCCACGTGATGTCTGAAACAGCCAAAACGTTCCCTCTGCCTCTTTTGGCATCACCGTGCATTCCGATTGACATTTTTATATTTTGTTTATATTAACAATATATTCGCTGAAACTTCACATCTCATTGTGCCCACTGCATACTACTGACCTGATTTGACGGACGAGTTTGTACTTCGACTTATCGGCGATGAGGTTTTGGTATCTGTTGATGATTAATCTTAGTGGATCGGTTCGCAAATATGTATATCGTAAGACTCCGATACGGTTTGCATTTTGATCCACTGTTGGATTGGCAACTCGATGCCCACGGTCCGAGCGGTTAAGAGTTTTAGCTCGTAACACCAGGCTTGCCTATCCGAATTTTCTTCCACACTTTACTGTTGAGTAGTGGACAACTCAATCGTCTATTTCAAGCGGTCTCTGTGAGTTCGTTCCTACAGGATGTGTAATTTGTCATTCGTTTCTTAGTTTATATGAGTTTCCCTGTGACCCTTGTAAATTTTCTTTCCTTTTCAGGGAGGAAATTTTTATCACCTATAGCATATTTCAGAACGCCCTTGAAAAGGCTCGTAGCGTAGCGTCAAAATGCAGTCATTCTGTAAGTGTCCCTGTTATTTCTGTTCTATTTCGTTTTCTAATACGTTTGTTCTGTTATGAAGGGCGGCATCCGTGCTACCAGAATTCCATCATTTTCAGGTCCAGCTATTATGCTTTTCATGCGCATCCTCTACTGCTAATAGAAACACTCAAGCGAGAGGAATGGCGCTGAAATTCACGTGTAAAATCGGTTTTCGAATGCAACAAGCAACACGCTGCTGATTAACGGCAGATACGTAAAAGAGAGACGTTTGGCCCGTGGGGAATTTGCAAATCTGTAGGGTGTGTAAAACAGGAACGTATGAGCTAATATTAGTGGACTTCTGGGTTGGAGGAGTTGTAGCGCATGTCACAGTAACTTCTTTCATTGGTTTTAGAGTGATAATAGATTATGTTAAAATAGATTGTCAAACTGTTCTGCGAGTTTTTATTCTTTTATTCATTGAACTGACGTACTTCGCACACTCATTTTGATCATCTACAATCCCAACTGAATTTAGTAGTGTTATGACATAGTAACATGTTTAACACGCAACAATGTTGCCCAACACATTACTGACACTCATGGTATAATAGTCTGATTGATCTTGACTGATGTTACCTCGCAGTCTGTTGTGGAATGACCAACGTTCAATCGTGCGTGATCCTCAGTTGGGTGACTGGATTATGTCGTTTCATTGGGTGCTTCAAGGACTTGCTTTATACAGTTCACTGGAATTAATTATGGTTTAACCCTACTCCATACCAACTAAGAGATAGTACCAAGCATTGCATAAGCCATAGGGTCGTCCGTTTTTATTCACCACTTGTTCTTTCGATGTCTTTTGTTTGGTGCAGGATGACAGCACCACTTGTCTCAATCAAATTCATTGTGTGAGTTCTAATCTGGGACAATCAGTAAAGGCCGTGTTGGCCGTCGTTTGTCAAACCATCGCCTTCACCGAAGTCCTGAATGCTTTGGGAAACGTGCAAGTTATTCTAATGGATATCATGGAGGATTTGAAAAGAGATGTGTGTAAACACGCTTCCAAGAAGAGATTGGGGGAGGATCTAATCCCATCAGTGTTGAAATGTAAGGTATGACAATGTCGATTTATTTATACATGGAAGAAAAATATTCTCCAAACTTCATTTGTTAACTGTAATCATTCAGACTGCAATGGCTTGCATAATAAATTGAAATAAGTAAAAACTGGTTGAGTGATATATTACTATCTACTGCACAATAGACCAGTGTACAGTTATTCATACTCATCGTTTCCAGCTATCCTGAAAGGTCGTGATTCACTGTTTGTTAACGGTGAATAAACAGGATTTTTGCAGATGCATTCATGGTGTTCCTCACACGATAAACGTCGTACTTTGCCCCAGAGACAGTAGATTTGAGATGATTGGGACATTGGTACTGGGGTCAGTTATCACCAGTCACAATATTTCAATCCAAAGGCTCCCCACTCATGGGCATACTTCGTTGGTCACACTATCGAATCAAATTTTTAGACCACATGTCTGCTTGTGTGTACGCATGTTTAGTTCCTCCCTTATTGGGGCTTTGCTCATTAATTACGCTCACATAATTATTGTGAATTACAGGAAGAATGCTTGCTGATAATATCAACAGTTCTCTTCTATACTGCATCCGCTGTTATCTGTTTTTGTAATAGAAAGCTTCACTATCTTGTCCCGTCCAAAAAACTACAAAATCGATGGGCAAACGTGCACCACCTGTATTGTGCATAATGTACAATGTGACAAATACTTTGTGGGTTCTTGACGTTTTACGCCTGTTCTTTTTGTAATATAATCTGAATCTTGTTTTTTCATTCTTATCATCTCTAGAATGTACTAACGTGTACTCCTATACTGAAATGCTTCTTATGTTACATTTAACATCTTTCGCCTCAGTTTTGATCTTGTCGTTGCAGTCTCTCTCTCTCTCTGTTTATTTTCCGAGAGATAAGGGTTTCCTTTTCTGCTAGCCATTCAATTGGCTAACCAGCATTGGCCGGCTGGACACGAAGGCCTCACTCACACACCTACTGGTCTTATTCCTTCGGGTTTACACCGGATACGTGGTGTGTGAGTGGAACCGCAAGTGGTGCAGCGCAAGCCACTTGGGTGATGGTTTGAAGCGCAGGCGTCCTTTGGCTTCGGTCATTGTGACAGGCTAATCCGAATCGGATGCCGCCAACCATGTTATGTATGGTTTGTTCCGGTGGACACAATTGCAGGCCTATCATCAAAATGGTAAACATTTATTAGTGATTCAACAGTGAAACGGCAGGACGGCGGTGTGCATTCATTGGTGCGGTTGAACACTGCAACTAGTTTATTAGTCACTAGACATCCGGTGGAATGGTACAGTTATATTTCAGACCTAAATGTCACATTCTGAGCACTAACATCCTTATCAATCCAGTCTCTTAAGGAATCTGTGTACATGCATACAACATTGTGCCAAACCACAGGCTGTCGGTACACTTTGTCGCCTAAGGCAGTCAAGCATTAACGTCAGTTAGAGAAATGTTATTGTCGACTGTGACAACGAAATTAATATCATCTTCACTTTTTTTCTACACTATTCCGGGGATACTCTTCAGACAGACCGTCCTGCGCTCAAAACACTTCCGAACACGCAACGCTTGAACGGGCTCACATTGAGTGGTCAGCTTTCGGAACACGGTCGCGCCAAACTGGATCGCGCTCTTGCAAATTTGGAACACTGTCTACTTGTGCAAGTGGGCGCATTTTTGGACTGGCAACAACTTGGGGTCCGAATTAATCCGTGATGTAAATGACGAATGTGCGCAAAACTCTCGAACAGGGACCGCCACAATCCAGTCCCCTCGACCCCGCGGTCTTATCCTGGATCCGGAAACTGTGACCGTCTCAGACGGCGAAGGTATGGACGTAGGCTACACTTTTTTGTTCTGCGGTTGGCAGTATGCGATATGATTGTGAACCACTGTCCAAACTTCATGGTTTGACTTTGAGGGCATCAGAGGACTTGAAAATGCGAAATAATAAGTTTAACACGGAATCTTGCTGAAGCGCAAAACTTCTGTTATTGTAAGCTGAAGTTTCACATCCGCGCATGAAATTTCAGGCCCTATGAAACACATTTTTTCCCCCTGTGATTTGTGAGTTGAAACTCTAACTTCCGCTCTGTGCCTTTGGCTCTGTACTTTAGCACAACCTGTACAGCTGAACTATATCGAGTATGCTTGGTTGTATGGACGCCGACTTCCATTTGCGCAATTAGGAGTTGCAGTTCGGGCTGTCTCGATTGTCTAGGCTTCAGCAGCTTGAAAGGGTCTAGCTTTCTGCTTGCCTTGACACTTTGTGGCTTTACTTTTGTATAACGGAACGTGAAACTGCATGCGTGCGCAGAGTTTCGGCAGATTCCGTTTGTTGATCTGTTTCGCTTGCTTGTTTCTCATGACAGCCGTGTGAGTATTATGACATATAGTGCCACGCGAGATCGAATTTCCTCGACTGTGTATCCGCTGTCTTCTTTTTGGTTCTCGGGTTCTTTTCCATGTAATCTTTACTCAGTGTGTGTTCGGCGTGGTAGTTCGATCTAGTGCCGGTTTTGATAATAATGTTGAAGAGGTAGTGTTCTGGTTTATACGTGCACACGTACCCACTTACGTGACCAACGTATCAGATCGTTTCATCGAGGTACGTACGACTTCACTCTGTCTACTTTGACCTCACGTCAGTCTATTTTCACATTCCACCCACTACGTTAAGTGTTGTTGTTAGATGGCCTGCTGTTTTGACGTGCGGCTTAAATGACTAGTGTAATTGTTTACCTCCTCTATTTCGATGTTCATACGCATTTTAACCCGTTGGGAGTTAAGCACTTGGACCTTTGCGTTGCGTCTACTGTGGTCTCAACAATCTTTCTCATCCACACTGCATCCACTTCTTTTTGTTCGATACAAGTCGGTTTTCGTACGCGATCACCGAGCTAACAGATACTGTGACAAATCGATGGTTAGGTTCCAGCTACTGGTGCCTCACTGAATAGCTTTCAAACAGTGCCTGTTGACTTACAGTCGTGTTTTAATTTTGGTGGCTACTTTTTCCGTGTCTCAAAATTGTATGCCAAAGTGTCTTTACCTTAGGTCAATTTCACCCTGACCCTCAGTTATCACGCAAGGTTTCTTGTGGTTCCAAAGTCTCATGAACCGTGTTTACATGCTTCTCAGTGACAAACTGTCCATCTATATGGAGATTGAACAGCTCCCCTTAACGATGACGCGGAGATCGTTTTAGGGCTGGGTGGGTCTGTACGGTTTATACTGTAACATTCAACGAAATGGAGGCACCGGGGAACAGAGTTTCTCTACAGTACGGGGCCACCACATGAGTCCGTAATGCCAATAAGAGCGAACAAGCATGGAACAAAGGCTCAGTGAACCACGCAACCAACTTATTCAGTTGAAAATGGCGTCAATCACAAAGCATACTGCCTTATCTAGCAGGATTCATCTGCTGGCCTGCGGACCGCGTCATTTACATCACGGATTAGAAACACTATTCTGGATCATAACGTTAAGCAGCCGATGACATGCCCGTATTCATAACATTTCTAACTCAACTTTGACTTGTTCGATCTCTTTTGGTAAATTTTTTTTCTTCTAAATTATTGCACGCGGTGAGCGGCCGCTTGGGCCGCAATACCTCCTGATCATGATCATGATTGTTGTGAATGAACTGCCGTGGATCATTATCACGAATAGCAACAGTGTATCAATAGCTCATGACAGTGCTTGACTGCCGTACAATCATAAAAAGTTACTAAAAATGACTAAGTCTAAATTCAAACATTCAACATCAAAGTCCCTGCAAGTTCTGAACGAACAACTTAGCTGTAAATGAAAGTAAGACGTCATCAGCAAAAAGGTTATCTGATAACTGCCTTTTGTCGTTAGTTGCATTCACCTCACACTCACTTCTGCCAAACACCGACAATATTCGCACTACTGAGCGCGATTATTCGCCATTTCATCCGGATTCTTTAGCTGACTATCCTGTGAATCGCGAGAGCCTCGGTACGCAGACGAATCCGATCTACAGTGATTACCCCCTCACCTAGTTACTTAATTTTTATACGCCAGGTCATCACCTGTCTGTCACTCACCTAGTGCCAGTCGTTGGTGACATCGACCCCGCAGTTTTACCCACTTGTCGGTGGTCTGTAAATAATATGTGGCATATAGAGTGCATGTAGAGTGACCTAACCATCACAAACCGTACCACCTGACTATCCGAACTACGTCCTGGCGACTGGACGCGTTACAGACCCGGTCATCTCACATTGTGTAGGCCAGTTGATGGAATTAACGATGGCCAAACACAACTACTTTGTTGTTGTCCTTTTCAATTACAGACCATGTTTTCAAACCATGGTAGCAGAACAGAATGCACACAAACATTATATTCACCTCTGTTTTAACTCCTCGAGAAATACGCTAGATCGATAGAAGAACAAAAGAGCGCCTGACAGTACTACAATCTTCTGCTTCGAGAAGAAAAAACGGGGAGCTCGATCCCAAAATGTAGTACGATTGTACCATGCGATGGACGGCAATCACGCCGACCACAAACGGATCCATGCAAGTCGCCGAACTCCGAACTGACCGAGTTTCTACAAGTAGAGTAAAATTTACAACACAATGAAAAAAGTGTCACAATTGAGACTAGGCATAAAAGATGCTATCACTCTTAGCTGACTGAAGTATATTGGGTTGGTTTGAAGACAGTAAAACCAGCATGGAGTGGGTATCATTTAAAACGAAAATGAGTGCCTCAAGAACAGTAAGGATTGTGAACGAGTCGCAACGGAATAAATCAGTGCAAACTGCATCAGGCCTCAATGAATTGCACTCTATATGTCAATTTAACGCGTAAAACAATTCCCAATTCACGTAATGATGAACAATAAAAATGTCAGTTGAAGACCAGAATATAAAACGACCGACAGGTAGGGACTACATGTCCTCGTTTTCGATGTTGTATTGAAATCAAAATCGGAAGGTCAAAACAAAAAATACATAAATGATCCTAGAGATTGACTAGCCAAACAAGAGTTTCTAAACAGTTAATGCTGGAATCAACCAACCAGTTATCAGTAATACAACTTCAATGCTAAGCAGTGGCGTTATTAGATTCTAGCGTGAACCAACTGAGAAATCCTGCTCCAACAGTCAATCTCCTAGATCAATGTCCTGTTTATACTTGTGGAATCCAGTCACTACCAGAAGCAGATATCACAATACGAATTTTGGCGAAAATAGCACAGTTCCGATATCACTTTGCAGGATATCGCTGTAGTTTTGGCAACACCGTTATATAACATCACAGCACAGTGCACGAATGGTGCAGTAAACTCAAGACACAGCATGCGTGTCTTAGATCTATGGAAAAACTGTTAGGTTTCAATCAATCTTGTTCATTTGTGGATCTGTTTCGTTTCTGAATTCACTTTTTTATTACCTATCGGTTGGTGAAAAAATTGTTGTGAGACCGCCTTCAGTTACGGAAGTACCACATTTTGAACTTGGACATTTTCACCCACTTATGAATACTGGCTCCCAGCTTGGTATTGCCTTTCAAAAGCTGAGAAGTTTGTCAGCAACCAGGTGTTATCGATCGTGAATCGTGGTGGCCAAAACAATGGGGCGATGGAGTCAAGCGACTAAACCAGAAATTCGCAAACCCGCTGTGTCCGCTAGCATTGCTGTGGTTAAAGCGGTGTGCTGGAGCCGCTCGCTAGTCCGATTCGACTAGGTCTGTTTTTGGGAAAACTCCTTGGGTAAGCCTTTCAGATCCGTTCAATGCAGCCTTTGGCGCACAGTTTTGCTTATGTCTAAACATTAACATACAGATTGAACAATACTGTCGAAATTACACATCATGTTGCCTGGCTGCGAAAATCCTCTCTAAGCCATTTTCGAAAAAGTTTCCTGAAATCATGTTTAGTTGATGATTGAGAACTACCCTTGATATCATCATATCTGATACAAACAAGAGATGAGGATGTAATACAATAATAGAAAAGCAACACAATCGAAAACATGTTGCTCGTGCTTTATACCTCATGACTGGTGAATTCATCTGTGTACGCATGTTTCACGGGCTAGGGAACTGAAAAAAGAGCAGTCGAACATCAGTTCTCTGAGGTGAAAATTGGCGAGGCCATATGTGTACGGTACGCATATCAGATTTGTCAAAACAGCGATGTGCTATGTGACTAGGGAGATTATTCGTCCAACATGATATAGTACCAAACGCCTTCGAATTACAGAAAGAAGAGCAAACTCGCAGAACCGAACCAACACCACAGTTTTCGGACCCGGAACATAAGTATCCTTCGGCGTT
This sequence comes from Paragonimus kellicotti, assembly GCA_014220965.1. Taxonomy (NCBI): domain Eukaryota; kingdom Metazoa; phylum Platyhelminthes; class Trematoda; order Plagiorchiida; family Troglotrematidae; genus Paragonimus; species Paragonimus kellicotti. The sequence continues at coordinate 13,315 of LOND01001687.1, read as the reverse complement.
GAAACAGTTGACCAACAGAAGTAAGATACA
>LOND01001686.1:51202-89375 GCA_014220965.1 Paragonimus kellicotti | reverse complement strand
ACAAGCCTGACCACCACGCCAAGGTAGCAGAAAGAGTCAGGAGGAGTGAACGATACACACACCCATACAGAGATAAATTTAATCCCTCTAGAGCCCACAGATCCGACGTGCCTCTGTCAACAGAAACAGCTACACTTACAGTCTATACAGTCTTAGGGGAGTCAGTTTGAGAACACACACTACACTCGTAAGAAGTGGGTTACGCTCCTTACTGCACCCACCCAGTTCGAACGGTGCACACGCGTAACGACATGTTATCATAGGTTGTAATCATCTAACCAAAACGCGTTCGATGCGAATGCTTTATGTCGACCCAAACCAAACAGGTTCCGCATAGTGGATATATCTTTCTTCAGGACGAAGTAGGTTTCCAGCGGACAAAACACCCCCAATCTGGATAACATTTTGAACGAGCTGTTAGATAAAAGCAAACACTTGGTTTACCACGGTTTAATCTGATTAGCAAATGTCTGTCGAGCGGGTGTAAATAATTTTACCTAAAATTCCGGCAGCACTGCGCCAAAGTCGTTCTGAAAATATTCCTATCTCAACTTACCGATTAGAGACAGTAACGTAGTGGAATCGACTTCGTTACCAATGATTGCCTCAGGTTGATACCAAAACCTACGATGAATTAAAAAAGTAACAAATTCAGTTGTTTTTCAGCCATTGTTGATCAAGTGATAAAGTCACTTGGAGTCAGAAAGTCTTGTAATTGTTGGTGACATTCAGTTTGAACAAATACACCTCACATCACCCAACTGCATTATTAATTCACCTTTAATGCTTGTACATAAGTGCATTTTTTCTATTACGATGTGTATTCGAACTTAAGCCGTTCACTAATGGTCACATCTGATTAGTGATTACAAGACTAACTTGATTAGACCGTCCTCACAACCAATAACAATCCATTTATGGAGACTAGATGAAGAATCCTCCTGACAAAAGTAATTGAATACATTACCAGATGCAAATGTCAAGTCAAAAATTCACTGCGATTTGAGCTAAGCCGCCTTTGGCATGTTAATCTAATGAGATAGCTTAGCTACTGAGATAAAACTGGTCAAAGTTAGATTATAAACTGTCACCAAACCTGTCATACGAGAATTAAATATCTGACGAAGTTCCTTCATTAATAGTAAAAAACGAAGTGCCATCCAGTAAACTTCTAGGCAGTCTCTATCGAGAAAAAGTAATATACTCAAGTCTCTTCTTTGTCACTAGCGCGTATCCTTGTCACAGCCACGATGTGAACACTAGCTACCATTTCATGACACAGTCGATCAATAAAGTCTATTATCTCTACGCTTTCGACTTGGAGGGAAGTCCTAGTAGTGAGGTCATCGACTGAAGTTGACAGGATAGTCACTATGTTTCCTCTCGAGACGCCCCGTAATCTGTGCATTGCTGACAAGCTCTTGACTCATATTTTGCACACGCTAATTCGACTGTGTCTAATCTGAAATCAATGGTACAGTGGTGGACACTGTTAGTCTACCAAGAGCAAACTTCGGGTGTAGGGCTTTCTTTCGAAACGGCCTGGTTGAGACGTTTACGAGAATGCGAAAAATGCAATCATTTATGAGTGAAGTTCAGCTTGTATCACTAAAATCCGTTGCTACTTATCAGTAAACAAAGAGGCATAACAAGTGCTTTCAGCCATTGTCACCAGGCTTCCACGATTACATGAAATGTAGACGGTTCACATGTGGACCAATAGAACAAGGCACACGGATCAGTTAATGTCTTACAGGGTGGGGCATAACACACTTCATTGGAGGGCGGTGGTGATTTTGATGCGTGTGGAGTAGTGGCACATGGCACAGCTGACAGAGTCAACTGGTTCAAGCCGGCTGGGTTTCGAGTGGTTTTTGGATGGATGACCAACGTGCCATCACCGAGTCGAAAACTTTGATGTCCAAGTTTAAACGCTTAGGCAATAAATTTCAGTTTGAAAGCCTCCACAGGCAACTAGGTGGACCTAATCAATCGTACACTATAAGTCTGCTCGTGAATTCTTGTTATAACTATCTAAATAGCAGAATACCGTACTGAAGACTGCTGAAACCGAACTAGCTGGAAGCCACAAAAGAGTTACAAACCGACCAGAGTATTTTTATCATGAAGTCTGACAAAGCGGCGGGTGATAGTCTTGCCTGATAAAATTGGTTACGTCACTAAGGTGTTGACGCTTCCACCAGACCACTTGCAGTTTGAGAAAACTGATAAAGATAAGTTTAAAACAACGACATCCAAATTACCCCGGTAAATGAAACAACCAAATATCATCGATGAGCCAACATTCTGGTGTATCTGACCTTCGGAAACGGTCGTTCTACGTTTGTATTGTCTGCCCAACCCCGACAAAGAAAGAGTGCCGTTGAGACCGCTCTTACATATGTACAAGTCTCTGTATCATGTCTTGGATCAATGACTAGTTTAGATATCGGACCCGGCCAAATCACGATTGACTTCTTTTTGTCTGAAGGAAATGGTTGGCTTTGTAGACAGTCGTTTCAGTGAACATCGGGAACAACAACATATTGTTCCTGGATGGGACCACTGTACTCACTAATAGAGCATTGGAAAAAACTAGACTGTCTCTACACCCATATTGAGAACGACCAACTTGATATAGGAATTACTTGCGAAGAATTAAAATACTTATCGCTATTTTCCACGTTTAACATCCCAGTTAGATTCAGTGGAGAGCTCTGCATAATGGGTTCACCACTAGGCCCTTTGTTAGCAGATATATTTTTGGTCAGACCAGAGTGCATTGAGCCGGATTACATCGCCCTTAAGTACACGCTCAATATGCTTCATGTGGACGACGTTCTCATCTTATTCCAAACGTTGGTGACTCTCAGGCCAGATCAGCCGACTTCAGCAAAGCAAACCGTGACAGGCTCTTATTCCTAGCTGTTGCGTTGGTTCATCCACCGGATGTATCAACTGAAAGGCCAGTTTGTGGAAAACAAATGTGGACTGGTGAATGCCTTTATTTTCGCCCCACTGAAACACAAAGAAACTCGGCGCGTTTTCTGATAAACAGAGCATAAAAGTTAGCATATCGGATACTCTCTTGGAGTAAGTGAGGGAAATTCGAGAAACGCTAAGTGAAAAAGGGTACGCGGAGAGATTAATGGATAAAAATTTATACGCCGGCACGAAACGTGAACTCGTTCAGACAGCAGAGAGAACTGTGACCCAAAAGCGGTCAATAAAGCTCTCTTTGATCATGTTGTTGAGCTCGAACGTCGAGTAATATAATCGACTACTTTCTAGTAACCAACAAGTACTGAGTAACCTGTACGACACATTCGTCGTAATTGAGCTGTCTGATCTATCACCATAGAGCCAAGCCAAAAGACAGTTGGTTAAAAAAGTATATCTGAGTAGGACATACATATATATAAGTGATTTTTTCTTCATGATGCGATGACATCTCTAGCTACCCATTTTACTCACTACTCCTAAATAAATAGTCCCTCCTAGAATTTTGGCATTTTAAGGATATTGATATAACTTATTGCGTGGGTCGTCATTTCCAGGCAGGTGATGTCGGCTGCGGCCAGAGGATGTGTACAATGGGAACAGAACAGATACTTATGGAGTTGAGACGACATTTAATTAGACATACAGAAATAAAGAAGCGTCAGAAATAACACAGTGGAAAAAACTGGAATGATAGAAACATAACGATATATTAAAGCATAGTTGGCAATGCATAAGACCAAATCATATATTAGATACTCTTTGATAGTTTCGCAGCTAGATTCCCATGTGAGAGGTAATAATTGATATATACGAATGCTTGATTTTATTTTTTATACTTCATGGTGTGTTTTGTTGTTTATTATTGATATTAATTGTGGTTTTCTAACTTTATTCTTTCTTTAGCTTTTCTATTTCTTTTCACATATCGAAGTGCCCAATGACCAATTGTCAACTGAATTTTTTTCCTTCAGCAGTTTTATATTATTATTGGGATTTACGATGCTTTGTTATTATTTTTGGACGGATGATGAGGAGGCGTGGGGTGCAGCGGAGGAGGGCTGTTGTAAACGGCGAGGTGGAGGGTGTGTTTTGACAGAAGCTTTAATAGCGGAGCTTATATGATTCGGTGTCGGTTTATTTGATCTATGTTAAATGTGTAGTCCGCTTGAGGGTCTAGTAAAGAGACTGGCTTGGACCAGAATTCAAAAAACATTGCTAAATCCAAATAAGGCGGCTGGAATATAGACGAGATTGAAGTAGCACGGTTAACATGCAGAAAACTGTTTGTCAATGATATCCTAAATAAATAAGGAAACAAAAAACGCATTTAGAATAAGGTGATGTGCAAGTAAATATATACAGGGGTGTGGTAAATGGACAAGACAAATAAAAAATAAATACAAACGAAATTAAAATTTCATAAACTAGAAGCGCACAATAAAAGATCAACAAGCCTGGGAAATATCCATCAAAGATAGAAGCAGTCGGCTCTAATGGCAGACCACGAAGTGAATAGGCCCCCTTGCCTTAGGGCCATGTTTTGAATTTTCAATTTTGAGTATTGAACTGAAATAAGTAATATTCACCTATCAGCTGTTATAAATGTGAAAGAGGAAGAGAAATTAGGACGTTTAACTCACTTTCCTTCGCAGATAATGCTCTCTACGATCTTGTACAGCAGATTCTCCGTTAGCGCAACATGTATCCAAGCGGAACGGTTGACACTACTGAAAACCAACAAAAATAGTCTATTCATATCAATAAGCACAAATGATATCTGGTAAGGCTATGATTGACATTTAAAACTAATCACCATATAGTAACAACAATGGATTAGTCAAGTCCAGATTCGAAGGAACTCTCTTCTTCATACGTCCTATGCTAGAAACGAAGGTTAGTTTGTCAACCTTTACAGAACATTTTTGTGGTGTTTTCGATGAAGTAGAGAAAGAAAAACTCACTGCTATAAGCCGCGTCATCAATGGGCAAAATTAAAAAATCTACCTAACTGTGGTTGACGATCAGTTTATATGTAAAAGGCCATATGGTCAAGTACACGACAGTACTTTTTCCTCGATTTCCTACTCGACAGTAGACAGGAAAAAGTGTACAGACATGAAAAATCTCCCGTTATTTTTTCTGTTAAACTACCTTTCGCCTCAAACAACGTGAATGTTAGTTGAGAATGTATTAGAGGTTAACATGTTCATCAGTGTGACCATATTTGATCGGATCGGATCAAGACAGTTGTAGCTCTTTTCTGCTTGATGTCACGGTTCAGAGACCAAACAGCATATTACTTACTCTGCTTGCATATCTGGCAGTGGATCAAGGGTTTTGACTCATCGAATATCGAAACACAATTAAATTATATGTAAGGATGCCGCAATTAACTACTGAGCGTAAAAGTTTATGGCCTTGAAGCCCACTACCTACAAGGCTTGCTAACGTGCTCCAAAGTTGTTAGGACCAAAAACGAGACAATTTCTAAAGCAATTACTTACTTAGTTTTATATGAAGAGGATCGTTTGAATAGCAAGGGTGATCCAGTGGCATTCTTGTACAATGAGGCATGCGAAACAGTTGACACGTTTCCGTGACTGAAACCCGATTTCTCATTTTGTTTAAGCAAATTGTGGAGGGTCGATGCTTCCGCAGAGAACGGCGCTAACTTAGGTAGTAGGTCAGCAGTAGTTGAGTCTCGGCTAAATGAGCGAGATATGTTGGACAAACCGTATCGTAGACATGATTCGACGTGACCTGAAGGGTCAGAAAAGATTTACAAATGAAAATCATGTGTTGGCTACATCGGTCTGTCGGCAGACAGTGTGTAGAACAGCGAAACTATGACTTTAAAAATTCACACTTTGGTCCGGCTAGCCTGGCATCTCTCTGAACACCAGTCATTGCAGATAAACTTATAATTTCCACATTTAGTGATTTATGTTTATCCCACGATTTACATGTTTATTCCATGACGTGAAGCATAGATGCTATAACCATAATTTGTTGGACGCTCATGATGGAAGGTTGACATATTTTGAGTACCTAAAAACGATGAAACCAACAATCTACTAGCAGGTTTACTCAGTTATTCCGTCTTAAAAATGTATGCTGAAATTGAGCATTACGGCTGTTCACAATACCATTGAATTCGGTTAACAGACTTTACCTGTACACATACCAGCTAAGGTAAACCGACTAGGTAAATTAATAGAAAGGTTGATTAGTCCAACACAAAACAATAACGGTTTATAATATTTCAGAAGGCTGCAGCTTTTATCACCGACCGGTTTGGACAAGAACCTGCAAAACCTTTAGGCGTCTGTTCGTGTTATAACACATTCCAAAAATCTGTCAAATATTTTGTCCCTTTGAATGTTACAGTTTACTCAAATGTCGTTAGTTTTGGTTTTCTTCATCCGATCATACAGGTTTGTAATACAAAAGCTAACTACAGACGTATTCCACTCGTGAACTATATCTACTTGCAACAGACCTTCAAAATTAAAGCCTGTTGATGTGTTCTTGTCTGGTTTCGTTAGGATTTTAATAATCAAACCTTTCACAGCAAATCGCGATTTCAGAAAGATAATGAGAGACCAGAAAAAATATAAAACTCTACAATCCCTGTGCTGTCAGTTTAATTTATAATGACAGTAACAAACCACCTACAGACTTTATTTCACGCGTCTGAATTTCACACCCAGTTTAAGCTGGAATTCACCAATGCCACCAATGAGCATTGAAGATGTATTACTGTAGCTGGCCATTTTGACAGTTTAGAAGACAGGCTATTGCGTAACACCTGGACTTCTTTCGGTTTCGAACCAGATTAAGAACCAGATTAAGGGTGGGTAACTGAGTTCAATTGTGTAATTATATAGGCTATCAGCGTAGCTTCGTGTTTCAGCTGGTGGAGTACTTGCTGTGTAGCAGCAGCAGCAACAACAACAGCAGCAGGGGTTTGACACATCGTTTGACTTGTGGCACGAGTAAAATAAGCAGTATTGAGCATGAGAAAAAATTTGCCTGAATCACCGTGCTAGCGGCGTCCCAATCACAGGACAACATCGACATCCCTATTAAAAAGGAAGTACATCAAAATAGTCCATCAACTGTGGAGTTATTTGTTCGTCAAGTCAATATACACTCATTTTACAGAGGATTAAATGCTTCACAAAAACCCAGAGTGACGGCATTAAAAGTGTTGTTTTTGTCGACTGCTTTTGTCAACTCTTCTCAACCAGTGACTAAATTAGTAGTGCACACGAACAGCTCCCAGTAAACTGTACTAGCTGCTTAACAATAGTAAAAAACGGATCAGATATACACAGATGTCAATCAGTTGAGGCCTTTATAATTCTGGAAGCAATTGGCAGGATTATGACTGGTCTGTAGTTAACGAACTGATTTCCACTCATCACCTATATATAAACAGATGAAACGATACAACCCTTCCAAAATTTTCCGATGAAAGCAAGGCCGGAGTTCTAGTCCCGGCAGTGGCAAGGATATGCACTACTGACGAGCTCTAATGAGAGCGAAACTCGAGTCTAGTGCTTCTTTTCGAAAGGGGCCGACTGGAAAGTCTATGGGAATGCGACAGCTGCGATCAATTGTGGGTGATGTTCAACTTGAATATCATCCTTGATAAGTGACGGTGAGTACAACCCACTGGGGGTTCCGTCAGCGTCTTGACATATAGTTTTTGTACCACTGAAGGGATAAGATCAGGCCCGAATAACCTTTTGTAGCGACACCTAGCTCGTTTCAGGAGAACTGCGTGTGGTGTTAAAAAATATCGTAGCTTTAGTTTTAAATGTAGGTTCTAAAATGAAAAAGCTGATCTTGAGAACACCACGATACTATTCGCCAAAATAGTTTGCAGCTTCGCTAGCTGAGTCGATAATCCTACCATCTTGATACAGATGGCAAAAATGAAGTCGACTTTCGCTGTTGCTCAGTCGTTTTATAAAATAACTTAACAGCAAAGCCAGACATTTAGACGCTGTTCTGATGCTTGTGTTTCCGACGATCAATGTCCTTTTGTCATAAATTGGAAAGTACTCATTTCTTACGTTTTTCGTTTTCACTGTTTGATGCATGTTTGACGTCGACTGCTTGGAAGTGAACAACTTTCTTGAGCAGTCGTAAATTGCGCATTGTGAGATTAAAGAGTCTGTATAGTCTAAGTGGCAACTATCTGTCAACAACACCTGTAACTGAACTGCGACAGGTCTCCTGGTAACAAGCACTCTGTGACATACTCTCAGCAAACACTATAGATTTTTGGATATGACTTTATAACTTTTAACAAAGCCACCAGTTGCGGGGATTACGTATAGTTCAGATTTAACAGGGCCGTGTTCCCTAAGACTTGCAGGTGAGTCCATTCTAAAGCCAGTAATCATCTGCCTTTCTCTAGGCAAAACTTAATATGGTCTGCACAGTTTCTGTGGTCCTAAGTGTCATAAGACCCCCTCACGAAAATCGAAGCAGGAAAGACCGGCTGTACATTAACCTTGGTAGATTCATGTCAACTGCAGGGTAGATAACTTCGTTCACGCGTAAAATCCGCGAGAACCCCGTATAGGTCCTCTCGCATATAGCCCCATTTAAGGGTCAGTGGCAGGTGTGTTATATCCATTAGTGGGAGTGGGTTTGATTTGAACAATGCGCCATATGTTCCCAAGTGTCACTAGAAGGAATAGGATTATTTACCTCAGATGTCTTGGGGGTAGCTATACACGACCATGATACAATTCAGTTATATCGTGGGGTTTCTTTTCTACGTTGCTGTTAATTGCCAAGGTTCTCGTGGGCCAATAACAGATTGTCTAAGTTAGTCACGTACGTCAGAGTAACTAGGCGTGTTATTAGTAGGAGGTGCCCCATTCCTTTAAAGACAGTTAACAAATGTAATGAGACAATATCCTTTCGTCAAGATGGGTTCCAGTAACTGGTTGTTCTACAGGTATTTCATTTTGGAAGTGTTTATGTGGTTCCCTTGTTATCCGTTTGTTCATCGATCCAACCGATTTTTATCGATTTGTTTCACTGTTCTATTAATTGGTACTTTGTTCTGTTTGGTTCATTTCATTTAGTCTGAAAAGTGTACTTAGAATTTTAGGGCGGAACAATGCTGTACACTTAGTAATGCACATCTACGTTTGTACTTAAATGTTTTTTTATATATCAAGGAAGCTGACGTTGTTTTATTATTTATCAACATACGCTATCCAGACGTTTTTTGTCTATGATATTGTTTATAGGATTCATAGGAAATTCGCAGAATAGAGGAAGTTGCAAATGCTCGCGTAGAGCTGACCCTGTTTGGGACAGTTTGGAAGGAAAGGAAAAATGTTTCATCTTCAAAGGGTCAGTGATAAAACTGCAAAAATGGAAACGAGAAAATACCAAACGGAATAGGAACCCAACCATTTTCTATCAAGCATAGAGTAATCACACTGTAATATACAGTAGACATCAGCTGGCGAGCATCAACAGTGAGATACCCAGAGTATCTTCATTCTACTGCAATGGTTCTGGTGATCAGGTTATTAGAATACCCAGGCTGGTGTCTTCAATATGTTCGTCAAGTCGCACTTGAATTCAACTACCGATAACAGTTACAGGTGACTCTGATAGGCCGTTCCAGACTGGGCGCATACGGACAAGAGAAGAGTGTTCTTTGCAAGTAAGATGGCCTATTTATTGCTGCAATTTTTGCGAATTAGCTCTGAGGCAGTTATTTTCTTGAGGCACAAGTACTTTCCTCAGTGGATGGTGGGGTTGCTACGGGATCCTGCATATTAAAATCAAGTCTCCTCTGATATGGCAGTAGCACACTGAGAACTGTCCCAGGTTGAGAAAATTATCTGAGGAGAAGGAGAGTACGTAATATAGTAACCCAGTTTGTAACTTTATATCGTATCTTCGTAATAATAGGAATGCCCTTCACAGCAATAAGGACGACAGGCTTGGACACGACTGACGGTGGGGATGCACTAACAAACTCATGATAATAACGAAACAGTCTCAATAAAACCGTCCACACAGTCTGGTCAGTAACAATGGCTACAGAGTTAGGTTGAGTGCATCACCCTCTGGATGAGCCTACAGGCAACCAAGATTCGATCCGAATACTCGCGTTCGGTCTTCCTGATATTTGACGCTACCGGGAAGCTGACAACGGATGGCAGGCCAAGTCGTTAAAGCATCACCAGTCATATTTTGTTTTAAGAATGCTTAACTTAGAAGTATGGACGTCGAAATAGACACCAGCTGTTTCACATTTGTTATTACGAAGCCAGACAACCTAAGACAGACAGCCATATAGAGTCATTTATCGAAATTTCGAATTGCGTGCACAGACAGGTTCGCAGTGCACTACAGACTTAAGACACATTTTGGAGGTCAAATTTCCCTCCGACTTGACTCCGTCTCACCCCTCCCCGTGACCCTGCGTAACTAACTCCTTGTCGTTGTTATTCTCACAACCCACATCAGAAATTACAAATTTTCCAGTTTGCTTCCCTTGTCATTGCTTTCTACCCAACTGCTCTCACATCTGTTGCTATCTGTCAATCGCTCCCTCTGTACTGCTGTTGAAATGGCCTCCTTACTGGCCGTTGTGACACTGTCAACAACTAATCGGTCTGCCGAAGGTCGGCTATTTAGTCACACATCAGACCGATCCGATCGCATTTCGTCGGTTCGTCTTGCCTGTCGGTCGCCTGTGCTGCAATTGTCGTGTATTTGGACCATTGACGCTCTTTGTACTTTATCCCACGAGCACACTCCAGTTGATGTTTATTTCTTGTACTTGATCATATTGTTTATGTTAATAGTACCACGTTTCCAGCGACTTGATTTGGTTCTGATATTTGGTGTCGTTGGTTATACGTGTGTCGCTCAACGTTCGTTGGAAGAACGTACAACGAATGATGGCGTTCTCATATCTTTCACTCTGATATGGTACAATATAGCGACGTAGCAGTGCTCTGTAGGACTTTTGAATGGGTGAGAATATCCACACTGACCGTTCAAGCCTCGTGTAATAGGCATATTGTAGATTCGGGTCTATGTTAATAACGTTATTGTCAGTAAGAGGGAAAACAGGGACCGTAGTAGATTAGAGTGCTTAGGATCAAGGTTTCAACGAAATCGTTGTGAGCGTTAACTAATCAAATCAAAGAAGTACAAGTTTAAGCGATTTAGGGCAAAAGGATCACCGCCATGTTGTCCTCATGTTTCTATCTCATGTGAACCATTCGTATACAGTTTGATCTCTGATACAGACGGAGTTGAATCCAACAAGCATCTTGCCATGACCAATTTGAAGCTGTTATTGCATGTGCCGATGGTGTTTGGAGCAAGGGGTTTCCCGATGAGCACCTTAAGGTTTGGTTATTAAGGTTGTTCCACCATGTCAACAAATGGTTATGTGTCAGAAGTTCTGTCTAGTGTGTGAACCCTCTGATACATGACTCACACAGGTAGATGGAGTGGGCATATCCGCCAGTCCGGCGACTGCATGTGAGTTGAGTTCGATTCTTGGTAAAGTTGAGTCATCCGATTTCCACATCGAATTGTATGAACAGGATGTTGGGGCAGTCTTGACAAACCCGGGTTTAAAACGTTACTGATGTTCCCAAAACTACCGTTACTTGTGTTACCGGGGCGCGTGTCTACAATTTCTTTGCTGAATGCCTTAAGGATTGGCAGGCACATAAAACATGGAAGTTGGAACATCCGTAGGACCCACATGAGACTGTAGACCATCATGGTTATTGGACTACATTCTAAGTGAGCTAGTTGGCTACACAGGACCCATCCAAATGTCTTGCTGTTGTGCGCACGTAAATCAGCTCGCATAATTTGAACCATCCTCGTTCGTGTAGGTGGCTACAGTCTGACAAACACAGCACTGACAGCCATCAGGCCAATGTTAACAGTGAATGCAAATGCATTATGTGAGTCTCAAAGGCACTCAAACCAAAGCACGATCAACGAAATTTGAATGCGTCCAGTGGCACTGAACCTGCCGTTCGATGTATCCACAGTTGAGAGAAAATATAGGAAGCCGTTAGATGACCCCTACCAAATTACAGACCTTTATAAACCCGTTTGTTTGAAGGAACGCGTTTTTACTGAAATGGTTACTGGACCTGGTTTTAAGAGTGGGGGGTTTTTCCGAAATATATTTTGCTCCTTACTCACTTCATCTGCACACCTTGATGTAATAATCTTGCTTTTAGGCCAAATACGCCATATCAAACTCGTATCGATGAATAGAACTGCAGAAAACACAGCTCTTGTAAAGTAGGCGTTATGGGCGATGATCACCAGCAACTTCAAGCCATAAATAGTTTAGTTGAACTGACTTCCAATTTAGTTGTAGAGTCAACAAAGCCCCCATCTGTAAATTAGTTGTGACTTGTGAAATGATTCTCCAAACATTACTAACCTCATTCCTAAGATCTTATACCGTCTTTCCCAGTACTAACTAGAAACATGTGATCATTCGGACCGTACATGTTCCTTTGTCCTTTAATCCCAAGTTGATCGATCGTGGTTTTTTGCCCATAATGTTGCCTGAATACAAATTGGGTTCTACGCCCGTCGAGCCGTTTGTTTCTGTATGCATACCTGGGATTAGTGTGCACGACACATGAACAGGCGCACACGCGCGCCAGTGAGCTCGAACGTTCTATACCTGCGCCCACGCACACACGTATGCTCAGTCTACCCGGTGAGCTTGGACATTTTGTTGTGAAATCATATCGATCACGCAGTTCTTCATATTTATCTGTTGCCCTGGAAGATCAGGCTCACAAATCAACTTAGGCCGACAGTTTTCAGAATACCAATGCACCCGTTTATCCACTACCTGAGTTTCATGTAGATAATCGTTGCATACGACAGTACGCGCTTAACCAAACAGGTTGGTAACAAAATAGTGTTTCACATGAAACACTAATCTAAACACGCACACAGAAAAATTGATGAAAATTCTGACAGTCTCATTAGATCTTCTGTCTTCTTGAACGATCGTAGCGATAACTGTGCCGTCAGATTCGAGCCAAGAATGCTTTTCTTCTGGTGTTATCTTGTGAAAATTTGACAGTTTTTGTGCACCTGCAATGGAATTCATTTGGCCATACAGTTAAACATCCGTTCTCTTCCCGACAAAGAAGCAGTAGACATTTTTTTTTTACAATTACTGAGGTAGCTCACACCAAAGAGGGAACTATTTTCTCAAGCGTACTTGTAATTAATTTGTTTGTTCCATGCCGCAGCATATGAAATTTTGTCTTTTCAAATGATGTAATCCTACATTTGAGGATAGGTTAGGACGCTAAAAACTGTGAACCAAGCACGAAACTGAAAGTTACATTACTGATTTATGGAGTTGTGAAATCAGTGCACTGAATTTTGAGAAAACTTGCTTGCAAGAAAGTCATTTTGATAGGGAGAAAGTTTTAGCCTCTTGAGTTGAAGCTAGAACCAAACAAGTAAAGCTGTCGACTTTGACTTCGAAGTGGGGAACCTCCGAAGTAAGTCCCTAAAAGAAGTCTCATATAATCTTGGCTATCTTGCAGAACCGGTGTTCACTGACTTGTTTTCAGTAATGTGTTCCACAGTCGATTCGATTAAAGTTGAGCAACAGTGTCTCGCAGTTCTCAGGCATTCTGACGACGAAGTAATTTGGCTGATAAATATCAAAGTCAACTGCCTGATCAATCTAACCGCATCAGTGTATTTCTTGTAGCATTTAGTTTACTTCTTACAGCACAGTAGTTTAAGGGGTATAAGCAGTTCTACGTGTACTACTTCTGGGCTACCGGCATTACTTCATTGCTCAGGTGAACTAGGACGTGTCAATTAAGAACAGGCGGTTCGTGTCACTAGTTCGAAAATAGACGGAGCTCAATTTTTCCACAGTGTAGTCTCATCTGTGTTATCAAACCTAGGATGCCACTGTTTAATACTTCAAAGCACTTTTTGAACACTGACTGCTACTTTCTACGGAGAGAAGTGGTTTTTCAGAATACCTTGAAAAAGACCGTAATTGAATTGCTCATTTTCAATAACAGACATTTTACCTTAGCACATGGTTTGCAAGGTCCAGCTACCACGCGGATTTTTACTTGTGTCCAATTACTCAGATTTATCTGGCAAATGACAATTTAAACAACGTTAACCCAGCGATGTGAATCCTACTGTACAAATTCGGAGTTTAATCTGATGAAGAATGTAGAACCCAAGTTTGTCACCGATTCAATCAATTATTGTTTTTATTTTTGGTTGAGGTTGTTGAGTATTGCTCGACACCAAATTCATCCGATCTGAAAACAGCCGATCATCTCTGAAAGAAAGAAGGATGTGTTTCCTGAACTTTTCCACAAGTTAGATAATAACCGACCATTCTTCAAAATGTGCGTTCAGTATCCTCACTAGTAGCTTCACTAGTACTCAGTTCAACTTGTAACACACGTCAGCAAGTTCATTCCACTGTCCAGAGTCCCAATTGTTGTCTGGCTCCAACAACCTATCTTTATACGTCTGAACTATATCAAGTGTTTCGGTTATTGTCAGTCTTCAGTTTGTTCATCGATCTCCCTGCAAAAAATAAACTGTAATCCGCATTTTCAATTGTGCTAGTCAACTGATTAATGCAGTGCTCCCCAGAAAGAAGTCACCAAGAAGAAACACGCCTGTTTAAGCAACACTTCGTTTTAAGGAATATTTTGCGCTTTTGAGAAATAAACCCTTCAAAGTCATATTGGAAACACATTTTTAGGACTTGATGTGAACTAAGTCCCCCACAGGAACTACAATTTTGTCTGGCCAAAGGTAGCCTGATTTCACGCTGACCTCAAGAAAGATCGGTACATCACATAAATCTGTTAGTGGGCAACGTTTCCACATCGCTATGAAAAGATCAAATTTATTTTACACCTAACCAGCGACTATCAAAGAAGTGCTGGAAAACGTGAACGACGCTTATCAGGAGTAACATGTGAGTAGGCAAAACAGATTTAAATCTTCGGTCGAAATTTGAACAGAGGAATGAATGATTCAAGCAACACAGTGTCAGAATGAAACAAAGACCCATCCAGTGACAGACAAAATAGAAAGAAACCCAAACTGAACAAATTTTGGAGCGTCCTAACGCAACTAATTGAACGGCATCTTCTAAAACGTGATCTTAGCGAATTGTGCCGACTAACTTGATTAATGATTCTAGATTCCACATTGGTCACAACATTATCGTGTTTACTCAAAAGTTGCTGGTTCAACTACGTGCTAATTGGACATTATCAAGAGGTGTGCATATCGGTATCATCCCATCTCGTACGTAATCGCATAGGTGGTTTTTATAAACTTCAGATGCGGACATCAGCGTTAGTTATCTCTAAGTGCGATAATTCAGCGTTATTTACTGACAATGCAATCATTGCAAATTAAAGTAATCGGGCCTCGTGTGTCCTTTTTCAGAGTTTGTGGTGCGCGGGCGTAGAAATGACCGTTCTGTTGATATTCCGGTATCGGCAATGAGGACAGGATTATACAAACAGTTCTACCAAAGTAACCTTGTCTTCCTGACCGCGCTGCACTCAAATTAGATGGGTCTGAATGCTCTTCATCCAACAGAAAAATCTCTACTGTCCCAGAAGGCCTTTTTGTTGGAGTTGGGGAGTACGGCATCCACTTATCTGACCTAACTAATTTCGTTAGCTTTTAACACGACTCGAATTTTTTAAAAATACGCTGATTTCACTTACCCGACATATGTCAGGTTTGAAAGGTGTGTGTCTCATAAGCTAGTACCGTTTCTGAACCACAGTCTGGTGCTTTATCTATACACTACGCGTCTGCTCATACAGTTGTTTTTTGTAAACAACGGAAAATGTTTAGTACTTTTGAATACCCACACCTGCAAATCGTATAACGTTCGTTCCGTCACTATTTTTCGTCACACAGAAGTGCACTTTCATGCATCCGGATGGACATGGTTAAGTAAAACTGTGCTCATTAGTATGTGGGAAGGTTTTTTATTAAATGACTTGGTTCGAACTGACGCGAGGTTACAATGATATTTTATTATTGCGTGATAACGCTTTAAAGTCATGCGTTCAAAACCACAAGACTCGAGCTACGAGTCAAGCGATTTATCCATTTAGCTTACGGTTTTCCGTGCATCAGATGTCAGTGGCAGTTATAACGTAATTGTAGTTGCGTGTTCGAATCCGATTGGGCTGGCTAGCTAATATCCCATAGATTGTCTAACTATAGATAGTGTCGTGCTGTAGCCTGACACATATCGCAAGCGAGCATTATTGAGTCGTTCTCGTTTTTAGGTGTACATGCTTAGTTACTATAACCAGCTTAAGCCTGCATCCAGTCAGTTCATTTGTCAAAACACCGTCGCAAATAGAAATCAACATTGTACTCGTCATTTCGAAAAACGCTAAGAAACATATACAGTATTGATGAGACCCAATTGTGAAAAGTCAGGGCTTCGGCTGGATTCGAACCAGCGACAGAAACACCATGCCTCAACGCGGCAAGCGCTCTACCAGCTGAGCTACGAAGCCACGCCAGAAGCTCGGAAATTTCACATTTCTATGCTCAACAGTGGCGTTGGTGGATTCCAGCGTGAACTGTTCGAGAAATCCTGCCAGGGCAGTCGGTCCACTGGATCATTTGGTGGATTCCATATGAGATAGTGGGGCGGGTGGGTAACCGAGTCCAAATGTGAAATTTCCGAGCTTCTGGCGTGGCTTCGTAGCTCAGCTGGTAGAGCGCTTGCCGCGTTCAGGCATGGTGTTTCTGTCGCTGGTTCGAATCCAGCCGAAGCCCTGACTTTTCACAATTGGGTCTCATCTATAATCATAAAATCTGCCAAACTACTTATTAGTAATATACAGCATTGCTTGAAAAAATTGTATTTGCAGGCTATGAACTACTATGGGTCTGTTTAGAGCAACACTTCACGAATATTTGTTAGGCGTGCACCAGGCCAATCCTCGCTCTGAAATCGAGACCAGTTAATCCAGCCGGTATTAAACTTGGAAGTAAAACGTCCATCTTTTTACTTGGTGTTTTGTTGAGATCCTAACCGTGGGAACTCTCGCTTTGCATGCTAATGAGTGATGACGCATATCTGGCGTCTAAGTCGAATAGCAGTATCCGTCTGCTGCGTTTGAGTAAGAACGTGCCGATTAGAATTTCTCCAAATACTATTAGTGTGCATGGGGGCGTGATCCATAGCACGTGTACGCCTATTGTCAATGATACTATGGATCATTTGAGAGCTAAAACGGAAAGCAATATCTTGGACCTAGGATTAATGCAGCAGCCGGTTTATGTACAAAACTGAGTATGTGCCGGTGGACCAGATGAACATAGCTGGGCTGTATAATGAAATTTCGAGACTCAGCCCGTTTAGTCCCTGTTTGTTGGTATTCAATAGTGGTTCTCGTACAAATCCATCTATTACTATAAACCTACAAGCATTCGTCAATTAAATTGTTCATTATCACTACATTAGTTGAAACTGTGCATCGTTTCTTTCACTTGTTTCAATTAGTATCATGAATTTTGTGAAGTTCACTTGTTTGTTTGTAGCATTATGTATGAATAGTTCGTTGTTTGAATATATAGCAGTTACATATTGACAATGACCGATGGTATATCGCCATTAGTTTTTAACAGCCTTAGGTATTCGGCGACTGCCAGCGTAATTACACCGAAACAGCTAATACATTCAATTAAAGACCCTAAACAATTAGTCTACAACGTATACGACGGACTGAAGCGTGAGTGATGAAGAATCCGTTGCGATTATCAGTCGCTGATTATGCTGGGAACTCACACATAGCTGCTACATTCACGCGCGCGCTCATAGTTGAACGTAGCCAGTCATCACAGTGCATGGAATTGATCCCAGTTTACCAGGTGTTACTCATGAGTGTTAGTCAGTGCTTAAGCTTTGTTGCTATTAGCCCGACACCTGGAAAACAGTGCCTGATATCCTTGGCGAATAGTTTTTTGTTCTCTACTTGTCTACACGATTGCGCACAAATTTTTCGTGAGTATGTACTAAAGGTATAAAACAGTAATTTAATCCTTATTTTCCAACATCTTTATTTTTGGACGTTTGGTTTATGACTGTGACTTGCATTTCACATGTGAACTGACCACAGCACTATGAAAGTTGGCCACAACATGGACGAAGCGTTCACATGTTACCATCCGAGCAATTGAGTTATATCAAGTAATGAATGGTAACAGATTGACCTGGATACAATGTGTTCTCAAACAACTCCACAAAAATTGGTGAACTTTAGATTACGGTGGAACTTTATTCTACCAGCCACCAACCACAATCCTCCTTATATCCTTGTTATTTACATACAAATGAATCGGACCTCAGATTTTCCAACTTGTGAAGTTCGGAGTCCTCCGTGAGAAGAAGATGCAACGAAGTGAATGAGAGCAAATCAAAATTGAAGAAATGTTCTATTATATTCTTATTGTATAAAGAACGAAAATATCTTTCTATTCCCCACTGCTGAATAACAAAACACCTAACCGATACTTGATTTCGTATGGCTATGGTAATGGTCAAGTACATTTACTATATACTTTCTAAATACTTTGTATAATTTATGACGAACTGAAACTACGTGTTCCAGTTTTTGCACATATTTGATGTTTTTTTTTCATCAATATGCTTCCAGTGTCTATGAAGTACTGGGCACAGCGATATTACAGTTAACGTCCGCTTCTCACCGTCGTCAAACACTAAGTACCAGAATTCTAGTTTGCATGGTAACTGTTTTCTCCATAGCTTCCAAAACAAAAAATCGATACACTGTTTACAAACCATTGCTTACCACAGAATTCAAACACAAGACAACTACTTTCGGAAACTGAGTTCTTGACCGCTGCTTCCTCCATCAAACGTTTGGTGGCTTTCTTTAACTGATCCAAAAGTTCATCACGCTTTGCTTGACTTTTCGTTGCAGCATCTAGTGAATTGAAACATTGGTGAATTGATGCGTGAGGACGTAGACGGTTTACACACGCAGCTGTCTAACATAGTGTTTATCCGGAAAAGTGAATGGTTGATAAATATTCTTTTGTTGTGTAAGCAACGAGGTTGACTGGCACACATGATGCACGAATACATAATCGTTTTCAAGGCAAAACTTAGAAAGAGGAGAACGCTAGCTTGTAAAATCAAACTGTGCCCAGATAACCATAGGCCAGGAGACAAAACAGACAAATGAAATAAGTAAGATATCCGCACCAAATTTAGTACGAATGAAGTCAAACAGTTTGGGCGTCGTGTTTAACATGTTATTGATAAATGGATTGAGAATAACACAACGTTATGAGCAAGTCCTTGGATTGAAGAATATGATTTGAGAATTCAATTTCCATACCATTTCGTCAACAATCGTTCGAAGGCCAGGAAATTCAGAAAGTTGACGATCTGTTTAGAATTTAAATTGGTACGGTACCAGAAAATATCCAAATGAAATTTACTGGAATGCAGATCAGATCACGCTTCCTGCAGGTGACTTGGCATTAATAAAGATTTATTGGAAATCCTTCCTCAAACTGGAGGATTTTACAACATTAGTAATTTACGCGAAAAATCGCAGTGACGTTTAACATTATTCACACAAGGGAGCAAGTTATATTTTGCCAAATTCAGGACAGAATAAGTTAATCCCCAAATTAGTTATTGCAAATCTGGACAACGTTCTGCGGTTGACCTTATCCAGAAAGTCGTTCAACATTGGAAGACTCTCACGTGACAGCTGCAATCGAGTATCACACTATTTTTTTCCACTCACGACTTCAGCAACTGTGACCCCCAATGAAATAAACAATATAATTCGCTCATTACGCTTCAGGGTTACTGATATAATTTATTAGCTGTGAATGAAAATAGTCCGCCATTCGTTCACAGAACCTCTGTCTTGGATTAATCCGTTTTTATTATCTTGTAGCATCAAACATTGACCTATTTTCAGTACACCCTTCTTACTGCGAAATGACATTTCAGCTGTACAATAGTATTCAAAGAAACGAATGGAAACACTTTCTAAATGAAAGGAGAAAATAGTCAATCAAACACACACTGAGATTTTCAGAGAACCAAAGGTTTTCGCTCAATTTGGAAAACGCTAAACAATAGATTGCCCTCAAGAAGTTTAGGCAGTAGTTATTATGTCTGACTTTAGGTAGTAACTTTTCGCTCTTAGATAACGATCATGAAGACGACGCTGCTTTTTTGTAAGCAACAAAAAGATGCGAAGGCGACAGTAACGATTGATACTGTAGTTAGTTTAACAATGTAAGTAACTTTATGAGGTTCTAAAGTTAATACTTGCAAAATTCCGAACGTTTGAGTCGACAGTCTGTCTCAGAGTACTGTACAAACTCTTCCGAAAATAGCAGTTCAGTCAGATAGTTCCCACGAAAAGCGTGTAAGTCCTGTCGTATACATTATTCTTGATCGATTTGTCGCTTCTGAAATGCAGAATGTCTTAATTGCAGCATACGGTGTCATATTCTTACTGAACGCCGCCGTTATGCTCCAGTAAAACTAAGCAATGGAATGCATTATAAACTGAACACAGGTTGTTAGCTGTCTGCCACTTATACAGACTTTCCAGGGCATATTAATCGTGGTGTATCCTGGCGCTCACCCAATGTGGGTACGACAAAATGTCCTCGTCAAAAAGTTGTCATGAATGTCAACAACATTTTGTCGGATGAATACCCATCATTCTGTCCCTACTTTTGGTTCTTCCAAGTATAGTTTGGCCTATGAATGAGGGTTTTTTTTACATTTGTCATTTTGACATAATCACGTGGGATTCTTGTAAGAGTGGTTTGAAATTTATGGAAATGTTAAACAGTCCCACAGCATAGAGCATCAACCCAGACAACGTTACAACTGGACTTTTCCTTCCTCGCCGTTCTGAAGCCACCAGTTTTACGTGAATAAAGCTTGTTACGTTTGCTTTATGAAATCATCCGTTTGCTCATCAGGCTAAAGCAACCAGTACAGTTTTCTTGAGCAGTCGTACGATTGAGGAAGAAATAACATCATACAGGTCTCCCCGCGATAGCTCCACTGAGGCAAGAAGAAAAACGGCAACGACATTAAGTGAGCAACCAATTAGACATAGCAGCTACCTATTGCAATGTTACGCTACGGAATAACCGCATGACGTCTCAGCAATTTGTAAATTCGAAATGCTATCTTAAACGGATCTTGAAGATGGGTATTCGTAAATCTGTCATCACGTGAATACCAGTGAAGCACTGATCAGTTTACTTCAGATTAATTTCTACATTCTAGGCTTGTGTATTCTTGCTATCTTCGTGGATGCAATGAATGCTATTGTTTTTCAGTTCAAACGATATTCTGACATTCTGGATGCTACTGTTGTTCATAGTTCCATAAATTTCACATGAGATGACAGAGTATGTGCGTTACCTCAGCAGTTTCGTTTGCACAATGTCACTACTGCTATAGAAAGTGCTAATTTTGTATTACTAAAATTCCCCACCTTTTCCATGGTAGCATCGGATTCCAGCTCGATTTCGACATATTTTCTTCATCAAATTCAACCGCATCACTGAGTTCCTACGAATTATACCCTTTATAAACCTCATCACCGAACTGCTTCATACTTATCCCAAATTTTTACAACTGATGAAACCCAGTATTCGCGAAGTAAGCATTTTTTTCTTGCATCACACTAGGTCACACCTCATTAAGCTTTATCTTGACAGTTCCTTGTGGAAAAGTGGTGAAAAAATGTATCTTCGCGTGAAAATCGGTTTTCATTGGACAAATACTTCGGCCAAACCGCATAGATCCATGAGCCGACTGGATGGCTCGTTCATTGACCGGCTATGGTGGCGCATTACGTTCAATAGAAAATCAAACTGGCACACTTTCGGTACGTTTCGATTCGATGACTCAATACAACGGTTTCCAGAGTTTTGAAGATTTCACGCCCAAAGTTAAACGGAACCGCAGATACGAGTTTATTCCGGATGCTGTGGTACTTAAAATAAAGATCAGTAGGTGAAAATTATAATCACAACGTTCCCCTTACGGTGTACAGCAATCTGACCAACCATCCCGATTTGATGGGATAACAGAGGCTGAGCGCTGCGGAATCGATTTTCTGTTCACAAGAGAAGTTCGTACAGGCCTTGCTACGGTCGTCATTCACATATAACTGTATGACCCTAACTATGTGACAATTATTCATGTAAATCCGAACCACCTATCTCATATGTGATGACATCTGACTAGGTAGACCGTGATGCTTTGGCATTTTGTGACAGCATAGATTGGACTAGTGATGGTCTCCTAAGTATATTTTCGCTGATTTGAAATGTTCTTTTGCAATTACTGAACTTATGTAACAATTGTTCGTCAGTATTTTTGTCGCGACTTAACGGGCATTTTGATAAAAGTTATGTTTTTATTCAATCAATATTTGAGAAGGGCACATTGTTTCTGCAAATATTGTGGTTTCAAATATGCATGGCTCACGCTGATAAACACACTGAGAACTTATCTTTAAAAGTACTGAAATTAAGTGTAGTTTCAACCTATTCCCCTGCTCCTCATCATTGTTGTCATCATTATCTGCACCATCATAGACAACTGCATACCGTTGGTTAACATTAACACTTAAGGGTTACAGGAACATAAATTAAATAGAGAATTCTAGTTAGAAAATGATAGAAAAGTAACAGGTTAGCTTTAGTTTCCGTAACCTTAGAGTCTCAAATTATCAAATTCAGCACATCCGTATCTTGCGAAAAGAACCATGGTAAATTCAAAAGTAAGACTGCATTTGTGAGACAGCTTTCTCACAAAAATTTGTCAACCCTCTTCATCAATTGACATAACTTCAGTAGTATCCAATTCAGAGCGCGGCGAAATTCACACCGATCGATCAAATTATCCGCCGTACCCAGTTACGTTGATTCTAGTTCAACGGACGCTTGCTGGATATCGAAGCCATTAAAGTGCCTGAACCCGGATGAGTTGAACTTCTAGCCTCGGGCTTGCTTACTTACCACTGTAATGACTCCCTTTAAAAGACCGAAGAAACCACAAGTATTCAAGCCCGAGAAAAAAACATGACTTACCTGCCATAAATTACTAGGGGATGTTTTCATTCCTTTCGCAGATCTTAAGTCGGTCATTCATATCTTGCGTTAGTTTGTTGGGGAACTGATAAGGAATGCAGTTCTTAGTAAACGGTTGGTCAGCATTCTTCAATCCGTCACTTTTCTTCTATTTAAGTTGACTTATTTTCAGAGTTCGATTGGACAAACCAGATGACCGGCCAGGTGTGTTCAAATCTCGTATTTGCTTATCCACCGAATTCATTTAATACACTTAGCTGAGGTTGACCATTATTCTCCAGTGCATTAATACGCATTAGTGACCTCAGTGAGCTATATCGTAGAAATCTAAAGTATGGTTTTTCCTGGAAGTGTAAAAATGTTGAAAATTTCGATCACTGGAGAGCTACCGAATGTAGACAGTTGAAGCTGTGCATTAGTCCGGTTTCATTCATATTTGATTGTTGTGATAACATTTGCTCTTCAGAACTCACCGGAGAAAGTTGTTGAGTTCTAGTACCGCACGGATGGATGCCTGTTGAATATTCGATGTTTCGGCGTCCAACCCAGCTACATACCTCAACCATGCGCACGTCTCTGCTCACAGATGATAGCGCGCTATTCGCACACAGCGAGGACGAACTACAGCGACTGACCACGGCTTTCGCGACCGCGGCATCCAAGTTTGGATTGGATATCAACACAGGTAAGACATTTTCTTTCTTTCAGCCTTCTCCGGGCGAGGTGCTGTTCCTGCACCTGCACCTGAAATTCGCATCATGGGAGATGTTGTCGATAGCTGTGCGGATTTGTGCTACTTGGGTAGCAATTTGTCCACAGATTTGTCCGCGGACCGCGAGTTACGAGCTCGTGTGGCGAAGGCTAGTGTTGCTTTCGGACGTCTTGAAAGACGTGTCTGGAAGAACCACAGCCTGAAGATGGCCACTAAGCTGTTTGTCTACCGCTCAGTAGGTGTTGTCTATACTGCTGTATGGCAGTGAAACCTGAGTAGTTGTATCAGCGGAACGTGCGCTATCTGAGCCGCTTCCATTTGCAATGTCTAAGACGCATCTTGGGTATTCGGTGGTCGGACATGGTTCCGAACACTGAGGTATTGCGGCGAGCGGACATGAACGGGATGGAAGCCATGTTGATGCTGAATCAGCTACGTTGGCCAAGCCGTATTCGTCGGATGGGCGATGACCGTATTCCGAAACAGCTGCTGTACGGACAGGTGAAATCAGGTAAGCGAAATCCTGGTGGTCAAAAGCGGAGATACCAGGATGTTATCCAGGTAAGTCTTTCGCGTTGTAACATTGATTTTAGATGTTGGGAAGACTTAGCGTTGAACCGGACGGTCTGGAGAAATATGATCCGGACGGGCGTCCGCAAGTTCATTGAGCAATCATTGTACGGTTCTGAACTGTAGCGCGCGATACGTAAGCCAGTCATCGATGCCGTAGGTCGTGGTGACATGACTATATGGCGTTGCGATGTGTGCGGCCGTGAATGCGCTGGCCGCCTCGGATTAGTAGGTCACCAGCGTATTCATAGTGCACCATCAGCCAAAAGACGAGTATGTCAGGGTCGATAAGATTATATCAGTTATACTGATTTAATCTTTTTCCAGTTTGCATCAGTAAACGATCGCCGTCCTTTGGAATTCGCTCCGTCCTCCTTTCAGAAACCTGGATGTCTGTGGCCTTCTACCATTTCCTTTTCTTTAGCATTGTTGGTGTACTGTATGTGAATGTTTTGTTTGTTTTCTTCTAAACCAACCTCCTCATCCTACCTAGAGTGCACTTACGTGTACTCCTACACAGAAGCACTTTTTTCACCATATCTTCAATAGTATTTTTTCAAGTTTAGGTCTTACCACTTGGAGTCTGTTTATTTCTCCAGAGATAGGAGTTTCAGTTTCGTGCTAACCAATCAATTGGCTAGCCAGCATTGACTGGCCGGACAATAAAGCCTGTTTCACACGTCTTCGGGTCTCTTTTTCGAGTTTACACTGGATACGTGATGTGTGAGTGAAACCACAAATGGTGCAACGTGAGCCACTTGCGATGGGTAGGCATAAGCGTCGTTTGGTTTCGGTCAATGTACCAGGCTAATCCGGGATAAACGCCATCAAACACATTGGCCCGGTATCTTTACATGGTATTTCGGACAAAAAGAAATGAGGAAACCGTGCAAATTTTTTTAAAATCTACGTTTAAATTTTACGCAACTCTCAACAGGTCAGACAATACAAAGTTTTTACCAACTCATTTATTCGTGAGACTATTCATGACATATCAGAGTCGGTGTTTAATATGCAGTGTTTAATGTATCTATACCGAGAAGTTGCTGAACATAGCTCGCTCGACAATTATCCCGTGTTTCTTTTTGAATCCTATGTGCATCAGCTACGCAGATTAGTTCGCACACACAACCTCTCCGTCTGCAGTGCTTTTGGGTGTACTTCCGAAAGACAATACGTCAATGGCATATGGCAACAATCTGGATTAAAATATAACAGTCTGATTGTTGTAGTAAAACCCATTCCGCAGTTACGTGAGTATATTATCTATGATAACGCAGTGTATATTCCCGAGTAGCTGGATAATGCCGTAATAGATGATGCTATTCCTTGTGTTATCTTTGCACCAGGTGACGGGGAAGTTTGTGTCAAGAAGTGTTAAAACTATGAACCACTTTTCAGTCAGTGTTTACCCCGTGCTGATTTGTCCACATTCAAACGTTAACTCCTGCAGTTGTCATCACAGTTTAGAAAACGTAAATGTCTACAGTTATCTTTCCATCAGTCTCTTGTATTTTATCCGGTTGTACATATTTGAAAAATATAAACATTTCAGCAGTTGTTAAAAATTTCAGCATTCTGCGTTTCTTAACCCTCATTCGAATTGTTTCTTTTCCTTTCAAATATATGTGTTAGTTGATTTTTGTGATGACTCCATTGGAGCTATTTCTGAGACAACTTTGTCAAGCAAGATGACCGGGACTTACTGGTAGGCAACACGGTTGCTTCTTTTGAAGGATGTGTCATTGCTTAACGAATGGAAGTTTTATGATGTTCGATTGCATTAATCAACTGGATTTTTCAATTTCCCAGATGACGTTACGTTGTATGTTTGCTAAAAGTTATATGAGAATTACCCCTCTCAGATGCGACTGTACGCATGGAACGCGATGGTGAGCAGAAAAAATAAATATCGTTGGTTTATTCCTCACCTGTCTTTTATCTCAATATTCCTAAGGTTTTACAGGATTTACTGGCGGACTTTCTTGTGAAAATTGACAGAGGTCCAAATGGATTGGACATTCACCATTCATCACCACAACCACCAGTTACGAAAATGTGCTTCCTTCGCCGTTACTCGGTTCGCCTAATAATATGCTGAACTGTGGTCAGCTGATTGTCTTTGGGTAAGTGGAATTTAACACATTCCATTGTAAACGTATTCCCATCATTCATACCCAGGAAGCCCAACACGGTGGATCCGTCTCCTTGGAGGCGGTCGTACAAGGCATACTTTGTACGTTAACTTTACAGTTTCGGTGGGTCGTTGCTGTCCCATTGACCGAAGGTTATATAGTTTGCCTCACGATGAAAAAGGTTGACGACATCACTCCCTTGGAAGTGAAGCCGGAGGGAAATGGATTCGTACTGAAATTTGTGAGTCTACTTACATGAACCCACATATGAAGTATCTCGCTGCAGTCTGTGGTACATGCATGAGAGACTGCACTCCAATCATCATGGATATTTCCATCAGTCATATTTTGATGCGCATCTACAACGGTCGTGGTGTCAGCAATCGGTTCTCTCTGGTTAATACTGCAATTGCCAAAGCTATCATCGATAAGTCATTTATTCCCCGGAGCATATTAGTCAAGAGTTGCTTAATATCCCACGCTTATGGTGTTATTGGTTTCGCAGTCAAGTATTTCATTTAATACTACTTCCGTCAGGTCCCGTGATGTGACACCATTATCCCGGTGCATCCCATGCCTAGGTTGAGGGGAAAATCCAACGGCAAATTCAGAAATGCAGAGGGTGTTGTATAAACCAAAGACCATCGGCAAAGATGTCTGGTACAGATTTATAAGTTGACCCTTACAATATATTGTCCCTTCCGCTTGCAGTATTCTACTTCGTATTTGCGATAATCAACCACATTCGCATATGATTTCAGTTTCATGGACAGTCCATCCTGCTGGTACACAAAAATAGAATTTATTATGTACAAAATGTGTATCTTTCGTGCAGGTTTTTTAACACATATATGTATGTTACATAATACAACATGCCGTGTCATTTAAAATGTATCTATAGCGATACATGTACACCACCATGTATGCAACGTCATATATATACATTATGTAATGTTTGTATATATACATTATATATTTCTTATAAATACTGATTATATATATATAATTGAAATATATACATGCAATCCGATACGTCCGTCAACGTAAACATCGATGATTGAAGACTTCGGAACATGCAGTAACCCCAGTTTTTAGTGCCATATCTCGTAGCTGCAGAGTAAAAGTAGTCAAACGGTACTATTGAAAACCTGATCCTTAAGTTTAGTTGAAACCCCTTTGTTGTTACAAAGACATCCTACGTTACACAACATTGCCCCAACCCAAAACCCACTTATTACATCGTTGGCACTTGAGCTGAGGTTTCTTGTGTATGTGAATGGTCACCAATCCTCAACAACCTCTTCCTTAGCCTTAGACTAACTTTGTTAACTCCATTTAAAAAGCAATCCTTAGCATTTTAAGGGGGCCGGGCGCATCTAAATGACTTGAGAGAAGGTGTCAAATCTGACTGAGTATGACATACACCCAGAAGTAGGGAGCAAAGAAAAATATGACACATGTGTGTTGACTTATATAAGTCAACCAAGGTGAAAGCATGCTATGCTTTCGAAAAGTTCAAATAAGTTAGTTACTTACTTCTGATTGCAGTGTTTTTGAAAAGCTTCAAGGAACTGAACTTAAAAGTTTCCCTTGCTGGTGATTCGTGCGGAATATTATTTGTTTGTAAGTTCGACGTCATATCAGAAACATTATTCTACTCGATGGCCAAATCATTTGAGTGCGCAGTCCATGTGAAAACTGTTGGTAGCTGGAAGGGTACTATAATCAACAAGCCAACAGTTAGACGATTTTCAGATGACGAAAATACTACAGCTCAAGTTTACGTACATTTGACGCCACCTAATACGATAACACAGATAGAATTTCAAAATGCCCCCATTATGATTTTCTCATTTCTTTAATTGATTTAATACATGAATGACACTTCTGTCGAATTCTCGTTGAAGATGTCGAATGCAAAATCTACATTTGTTTATATAGCCTGTGGCTTACATTTTCCCGTGGCGGCGATTTCAGTTTTATTGCCATGATGCATCGCTCGCTGACGAGGCTATGCAGGGGTATTGCAACAACCGTTCGTTTGGCAAAATTGCCCAGAAATCCCCAACCTTCAATTTCTTCGTGCTCTTCTACGTTGAAATCACCGGTTTTCATCCAACAAAAGTACTTCTCGTCCCAAGGTATTCATGCACCTTCGTTTAATCTTTCTGCTTAGTTGATCGACAATTTACAGAGGTCCTCTCGAATGAAATAAAACAGGAACAAGAAAACATGTATACATGCAATCCTCCTCGGGGATTTACGGTGGCTAAGGCTGAAGGGACTGATATCTTACTGAAGAAGGAATATTCTGACGGAGTGTAAGTCACCGTACCAAATAGCCTACGCTTCCTTGTTAGTTGTGTAGAGATTGGAATTAATCTTGCCGGTAGCATTAACCCCGAAATGGAAGACGCGGAAGAGGAACATCCTGCGTCTGACAAAAGGGATGACGCTCCTATACTCGAGGCTCATCCCGATATCCGTATTCGCTTAGTAAAACCTTCAGGCAAATCGGTTGTGTTCAATTGCAGCCTGCCTTCACGGGATGCACGCAGTCAAATGGAATCCGAGAACAGCAATGTTCGTAAGTTCTTATTAGCTTTGACTTCCGTAAAAATGATTTGTAATGTCCACATCCATTTATTCCTAATGGGTGCACGTCTTACCAAGATATACTGTAGCTTTTAGCGAAACTGGTTCCTTAATCTTTGGTTCGTCCGCCCAAAGTTTCTCCACCCCTATTTTAACGCTACTCAGAATTCGTAATAAAAAAAACGCTGAGTCTGCAAGCAGTTTGTTTAGTAAACTATTCTTCATTCAACAAGAAGACCTTAATGCAACAAGTATAGGTGTCAGGAAAGTGGTGGTAATAGAACCCTTAGCACAATCGCATGCCAGCCACCAAAGACGACAAAATTCAGCGGAAACTTCAGTCGACCCTGAGATTCCAAACAAGCGTCGGACTAGTTGAGCGGCGTTCCCAATGGCAATGGCCAAACCATGTTGTTGAGAATGACGGATTCCTTATACAGCCCCTAGTAAAGCTGTGGTGCCCACACCAACGCACTAAATTCGATGTTAACGGTTTATGGTGAATTTACATTCACAATA
Organism: Paragonimus kellicotti; assembly: GCA_014220965.1. Taxonomy (NCBI): domain Eukaryota; kingdom Metazoa; phylum Platyhelminthes; class Trematoda; order Plagiorchiida; family Troglotrematidae; genus Paragonimus; species Paragonimus kellicotti. The sequence continues at coordinate 59,627 of LOND01001686.1, read as the reverse complement.
GCGCGTGAACGGGTACGGTGGTACCGTTAAGGCAACCCTCGCGTGATAATCATTTTGGGATTTCGAGGACGTCGAAGGTAATCCTTCTACAAGCTTCGGCCACCGCTCACCGCAACCTCGGCGTGTAAGCCTGGAAGAAAAATATTTATTCAGCGTGAAAGTATCACGTGATTCGACAAACGAGGCAACATAATCGATAGAAAACGGCAGTGTAGGGTATCGTAGGAGAATGTGGATAGTTGGAAAAATACACCGATACTCACAGAAGTTCGCAATACGAGCGCCATTAATCTCCGTTCTTCTCCATATCACAGCGTCCCCAACTAACGGTCGTGGTCCTATGGGCCTTAGCTAAGAAACCGAGGACGCCCTCCTGAATCAAGCTTCAGTATGCATGCTTTTGTACCCCGAACCCGTGTCATACCTTGGCCACTAGACTGTCACTTCCAGCCTAGCCGACCGCTTGCAAACAAGTCACAGCATGGCGATTTAGCATTCGTGAGACGTGGTTATGCCAGCAAGACTTGTGAGACGAGACCGATAAGGTCTATCCGTTCCGAAGACATATTGGCGAATTTCAACATCGCGGACCCAGCGTTCTCACCACACGCCCCTGATGCTTCAGAGATGCCGATGGTCGAAAACGGACCTTGTGAATGGCCTCCATGCAGATGGACCAGGTTTCGCAACCAAACAGTGGGATTGCTCTTACAGTGTGATCGTACGTTCGGCCGTCCACTTAAAGATTATAGTCGTGCGCTTCGGATAGTGCTTGCCAACTCATGCTTTCGCTGTTGGGGCTGGGATAAACCTGACGCGAAAGGGACTATTGCTGTGTCAGAATTCCGGCAGTTGGATGAGTGGTTGTACCACATGATACATTACCGCATTTATGAATTACTTGCCGTATACTATGCCTAATGTTCATGAGAATGCCTAAGCATAGCGGCATCGGTGGTCAAATACCTGAAGACGGTTCACGTCCTCTACCCTGAGCGGCCACGTTTCGCTGCCGTAAAGTAATACAGCCCTCACTGTTGTCTGATATACGCGACCCTTAAGCTTCAGAGAAATACCTCTCTGTCGCCATAGGTGTCTCAGATTAGCGAACACTGCCCTAGCCTTAAAGATACCTGATTTTATTTCATCCCATGCACCGCCACTGATGCAGCTTCCCAGGTATACAAACCGGTCAACAACCTCCATGGTTTCATTATCTAACATTAAATCTACGTAATCACAACAATCTTGCAGAAGCACTTTGCATTTTGAGGCTGCAAAGCGCATTCCGAAGTACTTAGCAGAACGCGAAATAGCGTTGTTTGTGCCGCTTGAAAGTTGTCAAACAGCAATACCTTATCGTCAGCATAATCAAGATCAGTCAGTCTTTCACCAGGTAGGAGGTCCACGCCGGCATCTTGTGAGTGCCGCAGACAGTCCTCCATTATTTCATCTATGACGAAATTGAACAAAAATGGTGAAAGGGGACAGCCTTGACGTACGCCGCTCCTGGTGCTGAAACTGTCAGATAGTTCACCGTAAGCTCCAACTGGAGTTGAAGTATGTTCACATACTTAGTCGGTACACCCCTGCGTTTAAGCGACTCTAAAAGTGTAGATCGATCCACCGAATCGAACGCACCTTTATAGTCGAGAAATACGGCGATTGTTGGCCGGCGGTACACATGACGCTGCTCCAGAATTTGACGAAGGAAAAATGTGATCTATACAACCCCGCCCAGGGCGAAACCCTGCCTGTTCTTCCCTAATGTTTACCTTCCCGAACTGCAGTGAGTCGACGAAGTATAATGGATCATCATAGACAGCAATACATCAGTGGTTCACACTGATGCTTAACTGCCACACAACCACGAAGAAGAAAAAGCCTATATAGGAAGAATGAAGAAAAAGAGTAGGGAGAGGAAGGGGACCTTGATGTGGTGTGACGGCTTGCGCATCTCGATGACCTATTGGGCTAAACTGGACGGTGTGGCCACCACACCGATAGAGTCACTCATACCAGGCAGGCCAATGGGTAGAGGTCTGACAAACCAGTCTCCAGGTTGGGGGTTGGAAGAAGGTTGGCATCTTTTTCCGGAAAAAGTACCAGTTCTGGTACATTGCCACCCAACCGCTGCCTTGCGGTACAGGCTTTTGAGCCAAAGGCTTTGGTTGAGAACCCTAATCGTTCTCCTGTCTAGATGGGGGCGTCCTGACAGTATCTCAGCCTACATACAACCATGAAAAATAATAATGGATACCAGAACCCTAATGAATGACTGGGCTCAAACTAATCCCTCTATGGTTTTCGCAAGAGCCCCGGGCTCCTTTCTTAAATATGGGAACTATTATCGAGTGACCCCAGCACGGAGGGATGGTCTCCGTCGTCCACACAAATTGAATAAAAGCCTCTGCTACCGCCTTTCCACCTTTTTTGATAAGTGCCGGCACGAGATTATCTGGAACCTTTTCGTTGATTACCGGCCTGTGCCATCCGATGGGAATAGTCGAACGCTGTAATCGATCATCACATATATAAAGACGTTTCACGTCCTCTGAATGATCAAGTTTCACTGTCGCAAAGTAGGTTAGCTCGTGTGCCTTTTGTGCAGGTGGATTAAGCTTCAGAGGTACGCCACCTAGTATTGGGGATACGAGCTTTGAATTAATTTCCTTATACTTCCACCTATTCTGATTCAACTTCCTTCTTGTACACACTGGTCAGCAACTTTCATACCTTCATCCAACTGTGTGCGGACACGAGATAGTCTGTGTCAACAACCTTGTTGCGTTTATGAGCCGAAAATCGATAGTGGGTTCCACTTATGGACGGTTCCAAACCAGCCGTGCTGGGCATTAGATTGCACACTTGCGGTTATTACACGGTGGAAGCCAGCCATCCAAATTGGTCTTCGCAGTGCGTTTCCCAACGGTCTGGCCTTACCGTGGACATAAGGGCGTTCAGCTCTGTCGTTAGTGTCTCTGACGACGTTGGCACGAATGAGCTTGGGGAATCTGCTAGTATCCCCTAAAGCAAAAGTGGTTCCTGTCTCACCAGCTTTTTCAGTTAACCAGATCTCATGACCGGTGCTCAGGTCAAGCCTGTTTTTTATCTCGTGCTATAGGACATGCTGCCTAAACGGCCTGTTCAGTGGCAGTTAGAGTCTGAGGTTACAGTCGCTGAGCTTGCATTCTAGGTTAGCTTGATACCTATGCTCTGTGATCGGTTGGGGTTCGTCTAGCAAACTATGCGATAACACATCGTCATTCTGGATTCAACTGTATGCCTATGTGAATTATCACTTACAGCTATGTGGTCTGTCCGAAACGATGTCTGTGTATTTCAAACTCGGCACCAGGTAAAACTGCGCAGTAGTCGTGGAGTCACTTGAAATGTACGGATAATATCGGGTAGATAGTGCAGGTGACATTATTTCTATATGTTGACTGAGTTTCCTGGACTCTAATCCGTCGGCTTTTAGTGAGTCTAACGTCTCACTAAAGGTGGCATGTTGACATCTGTGCTAGAGTGCAAGAGTTTGAAGCATTCATACTAACTCGCATTCTGGGCCCGCACAAGTGGCTTGGAAACCAGAGGCTTGGTCATAGGGAATCGGACCTACTGGGACAGTGCCTTTGTTATTATCTAGCAGAATGTTGTTCAAGCTGTAGCTAAATTGCTCGCATCCTCATCCTCTGTTAGCTGCTCGGTCGCAGCCACTTCTGCCGACGACCAAGAGTCGTCATTTTGTCGAACATGAAATAGCCCTCGATCCTGTCAACAGAGTTGTTCTCTGTGATTTTTTTTTTTATAGAGGAATTGGTCACTGAAAAAATGTGCAAACCTTTTTACTCAATATATTTGACGTGTTATAATGTGAGTTTGAAGAAAAGAATAGTCTGGGGTATCGTAGGAGAATGTGGATAGTTGGAAAAATACACCGATACTCACAGAAGTTCGCAATACGAGCGCCATTAATCTCCGTTCTTCTCCATATCACAGCGTCCCCAACTAACGGTCGTGGTCCTATGGGCCTTAGCTAAGAAACCGAGGACGCCCTCCTGAATCAAGCTTCAGTATGCATGCTTTTGTACCCCGAACCCGTGTCATACCTTGGCCACTAGACTGTCACTTCCAGCCTAGCCGACCGCTTGCAAACAAGTCACAGCATGGCGATTTAGCATTCGTGAGACGTGGTTATGCCAGCAAGACTTGTGAGACGAGACCGATAAGGTCTATCCGTTCCGAAGACATATTGGCGAATTTCAACATCGCGGACCCAGCGTTCTCACCACACGCCCCTGATGCTTCAGAACGGGAGTTGCGCGCATGTGTCTGAGAGGGAACCGGACCTTGTGGACACAGCTGGGTCAGTGTTTGTTGACGCACGAATGTGCCGCAGTGTTATCTAGCACGTGTGTATAAGATAAACAGAGAGTAGATATATATAGTGTATCATGTGTGTGTTAATATCTCGCACTAGTCTTACAGCGAAGCACTAGTGTGAAGTTGACGGATTGGTGGTACTCTCGCTTTAGCCACACGTGTTTGCTGTCCCTAACTGATGCCCTCTTTTCTGCGTTTGTGCTGTTCGCGTTCCCGGTTTTCGCTTCGTTGTTGGGGCGGAAGTTTTTCCTGATAGTCTCTCCAATGGCGGCTTGTAACTTTTGAGAAATCAACTCAAACTTAGGTTTGGCCTTGGTTGTGGACTGCTCAAGGAGTTCAATGCCCCGGAAACGTCTTGTTGACAGATTGTCACGTGGTATTTGCTTCTTACCATTCAGTTACAATTCACTTTCATAGTTGACAAGGGCCTGTTCACACCTCTATCCTTGTCGGTGACGATCTGAAGTTAGTGTAAGTGTTGGCCTAATTAGGGACTTGCTTTACCCACCAGTAACGTTGGAAATGCGACCAGTTTGTTTACCGTTGCAGCCTGATTAGCTCTTGTTGACCTGTGGTGTCTTTTGCACCGGCGAGATACCCCCATCAATCAGTGATGTAGTGCACATTATGACTGCGTGTAGTACTGCTCTTCGCTTGCAAAGCTTGCTGCTCTGCGTTGATGATATTGGCAAGTAATCCTTTTTTGGCAGTTGTTTATGGATCATTATATACGTCGTAACAATATCGCATAGGTAATGTTCGGCGACTTGCTTGAAGCAGTTTGTCTCTGTGTTCCTGAGCAGATCGGACTTCCTACACATGCGTACCACATATTGCCTTGTTCGCTTACTCTGGATGTGATTGGGATAAACGATGTGGTGTGCAACCTATTACTTGACGTGAGGGTATGAAGAGAGTGGTACCAAGTTTGGCCACCGTTGACTCTGTACGGCTTCTCTGTAGTATCCCGAAGGATGTTAGTTGTCGTGACCGCCAGATGTAATTAATGATAGAAACGTTGTTCTGATTGCCATTTTCTGCTGTTGCTATGCACACTCTTTGCAAACAGAGCCAACAATTTGAAATGGTGCAGTTGAAAACCGGTTAAATCCCTTTTCATTGTTACCGTTTATCCATGTTGTTGTACGCTTTTTTCCCGTTAGTTTTTGATAACTGTTCGTTTCATAATGCCGGGTTGGCACCCACTCTCTTCACACCGCTCTTGTCAGCTGTTAAAGCTATACTCCGGTCACATTGTTGTTAGCATACAACTGTTCGGCACACCGCATGCTATTTGGCGGCCTTCGTTTAGAACAGGCTTGGCATCAGATGACTCTTGTAAGTGTCAATTATGTGTAGCGCAGTTTCGTTCAGGACTGTCATTTCTGCTGCAGCACATTCTCTTACATGTACTAGTGCTTCGTCACTTCGCTTTTAACTTCGCAGAACGATCACTGTGACTGCTGATTTCAAGGAAATTCGCCATGTATGAATCGAATCGTATATCAGTTTAACCTAGAGTGTGTGTTTGTCTCTAACTATCAAACTGTAACGGAGATAGTGTTGTCCGGGTTTAAGAAAAATAAACGTGAATACCCTTCCACAATATTGAGTGGGTGTGCATATTGACTGACGGAAGGAAGTGCCTTTAAGGTTTACACCAAGTAGTTTAGAAGCGAAGTGCCGTTAAAAATTTTGACGTGATTTCACCTAATGTAGGATATCATGCAGTCATGGATTGTGCGTCTTCCCAGAAAACGGCAAACTTTCGTTGCACACAAATTGTGTTATTCAAATGCAAGGATGACACAGGATCGTCTAGCTGCGTTTAGTCCAGTTTGCACATTGTTGTCGTTTCTGGACAAGACGTCCGCTGCATTATTGCCTTCTCGTGGGCGATAAACTGTATCATAACGGGGAAGTGATTCGCCAACGGTTTACATGATCTTTCTGACGTCCATTTTACACTAAAGCAACCGGACGTTGATCAGTGATTAGCTCTAGATAATTGTCTGGTTGGTAATATGTGCATATGAGGTGGCTGCTAATCGAGCTCAGTGGCGTGAATGTTGTCGTTGTTTGGCCGAGTTGTCTGTGAAGTGAGTGCACTTAATGACGCGGGGCAGTGAAAGCCGTAAGGAAGCTGTCTTGCTGATGACGCCTTACTTTCACTTACAGCTCGGTTGTTTGTTTGCAAGGTGTAGGCACCTTGATGTTGAATGTTTGAATATAGACGTAGTTATTTTTAGTAGTTAGGTCCTTTTCCTTTCCTTCGTGGTTGTGTGGCAGTTAAGCATCAGTGTGAACCACTGATGTATTGCTGTCTATGATGATGATGATGATGATTCAAACGTTCAACATCAAGTTGCCGACATCCTTGTGAACAAGTAACCGAGCTAGACGTGAGAATAAGGCTTTTTCAGCAAGAGTTTTTTCAAGGTTTTCACTGCCGTAGATCATTAGGTGCTGTTAGTCCACGTCCAACCCGACCAATCAGCAGCGACCTTCTCTTCACTGAGCTCAATGGACCGCTATCTCACTTGAATTCACTAGGGCTCCAGCCCGGTAAATGAATCCGACATACAGTTCTTAACCGTTTTGTTAATGTTTTCCTTCGGATCTTGAGGTGCTGTGGCCGATCTGCCTATTGGATGCATCGTCTCGTTGCATCAAACGTCCGTCTCACGCTAAACCTACGAAAAGTTCATTCTCACGTACTAGAGACCCCCGTAATTTTGTCGGTTGCATCATTTTGAGGTTGGTAATCGGGCTGTTTTTGGTTGAGTGATTATCTTTAACACATTCTCACACACCTGGTGGACTCATTTCCTCCTGTGAGGGTTTGTCCTATTATTAGATATCTGTTCAAAGATCCTGTTTTCAGATTTCGTAAATACTTGATGCTCGTCTTACTCTTTTACAGCCACTTATTCTGTGGACTCTGTGGAAATGGAACGTCTTCCCGGATACTTCGTATATACCGACTTGTTTGATGATGTAAGTTTCAGTCGTCGACCTATAGGCAAATAGGTAAACGCATCTGCCCGAACTTTGTTTACTTTGCAGTATGCACTCTATTATTATATTGAGTTCACTAATCGACATAATCGGCACATCTTGCTTCAACTGCATTTCCAGCAGCTTGCCAAGTTTAAAACGGTATTCATGTTGGCGTTCTGTTATGGGTTTATTTTAACATCGTTCGTCTGTTGAAATGTAACTTGCGGTGACCTCAATAGATTTCAGATCCTAGCAACGTAATGTCTTGACCGTGCTCTTTTAAGTTTAGCTCTGCCATTAATTTGTTCATCTACTTGTCATACACGAGCATTCCTATTTCTCTGTTAGCTTGATTTCGAAAAAATGCAAACTGGCTATAGCCTATCAGTCCGAATCGCTAGTTCCTGCTTCTTCTACTTCCTCATCTACAATTTCACACTGCTTATGGTTTGTCATCTGTGCCCGGTGTTGGTGTTGAGTATCATCTGTTGTTAGTGGGTCTGCCTCAATATGTTAAGCTTATCATCAACACTTTTCACCATTGTTCTCTATACCGTTTTCGACCAGTGTGTTCAGTTAATGTTAACTTACTTTCGGCTCTGATTAATTGAAAGGATCCACTTACTGTTTCTGACGTTCTTTTTTTTTAGACCATGTATGACCACACAATGCAACTGTTAATGGAACGAAAACTTGACGCCCAATTTCAGAACGAGCTGCAAGAATTTTGTACTGCAGAAGAACACAAATTGTATCTAAAGTTTTTGGATGAATTTCACGCATATTGTAGGGATTAGTCAATACTTGTGGGTTGCGTTTTAGTCGGTTCCCGTCTTGTTTAATGCATTTCGCGACAATAAATCCATTTTCATCGTGTAAGTGTTATACATACCAGTGATACGGCTCGTGTGGCATGTGAACGATGTCGGTTAGCGGCCTGTTTGATTTTGCACCAAACCGGTGCGCTGCTATTGCATCGTCTTGCTTATGATATTTCGCCAGCTTGAATTATTACAGCTGTGCATCTTCTCGAGCTCGC
>LOND01001686.1:22416-34620 GCA_014220965.1 Paragonimus kellicotti | reverse complement strand
TATCTGCCATCTTTTTCTCTGCGCTATTGCTACCTGTCCAAGCCGTAATTTTGTGCGAACTTCTTTCACTCGTCTTTGGCAATAACCTTGAAGTCACTTATCATCCAGGAAAGTGCAAGGGACGACTCTTAACGCAGAAATATTTAGTTTATCTATTACCACCACCTCCTGCTACATGAGATTTTGTTCTACCCCGTCATCTGTTGTTTCAACCGGCCTATGCGACCTTCTTGGTTTTGCCCGCATATCTTATGCAACTGTAAAAGCTGGTGTGAATTGGTTAAGGCAGCTGTTTACAAAGTTAATTTCTGGCGAGAGTTTGGCACCTGATTTTTTTATGACAGACAGTGTGTACAACTACAATCGATTGCCAGTTGTCACTGAGTGACGAAATTTTGAACATTTCCCTTTCACGCTTTTTAATTTAGAATTCTTTAAATTTCTCGGTCTTCAGAATTTATTCTATCTTATTGTCGGGGCATTTAAGCATCAAATACAGAAAACTTTGAATGGCGTAAATTTAATCAAATATACTGTCTATCAGTGAACAGAACTACGCGTAAGTTTGCGATGCTCGAAAATAAATTATAAAGCTTCATTAGCACTAAACAGCAGTCGGACAGAAGTAGTGGTTCAAATTGGACAGAACATCCATTCTTGTAACCGTTCCAGTGACACGAAGGACATTATATGAATTTCAGCAGTGTAAAATCAACATGTGCCTATCGTTCGCGGAGTGCTGCATGAACTGTGATTTAATATCGAAATATCTATAACATCTAGGCATACTTTACAGGAGAAGGCTACCCAGTTAATTTATTAGAGTTACTGTACGAATTATCCTGCTAAACATCATCGCTGAAAGGAAATTGGGGAACGTGAACTAGCAGTCTGCATGTGGATCATACCTTTCGACTACTCGGCTTTACTTCTGGTGTGATAGCGTGTTATTTATATCCAACAAACCTTACGCAAAGTGGACTTGACAGTGAAGCTGAACTGAGCGAACCACTGTACAACCCCTTGGACATGCACTAATTTTCCCAGTTAATATTATGTTCAGCCTTTGTACATATGCGTAAGTTTTTAGGTTATTTCACTGTGGTACTGGTTTCAATTATTATTTTGATTTAGTTACCTTTATTCAGCCAGGTTTACCAAAAATAATGCGGCTTTATTCATTCCTTCAAGCTGGCCCATGTGCCATTAGCTATGTGTGTCCAACCGTCGAAGATTCATCGTGGTCTGCACTGCACGCAGACGAACTGGTGGAACGACACCGTTTTATTTCTCGTTCCACTTCCACTCGAGTGTGTACCCCAAGAGAAACGCACAATCGAAGATTGGGCTTTTTGGTGAGTTGGGAATGTAAGCTTTACGCCTACGATAAGGAGGTTGATCTATAGTCTAGCCAGTAGACAGCTGAAACACAAAAAACTGAAGTCTCTTCACGTATTTTCTGCTGCCTTATGAAATATTCTGTGTGAAATAGCTGACTTATCTGAAGTACTGCCGTGTCATTAACCCCGATCTTCATTATGCTCCTTCAGTAGTGCTGATAATTTATTAAGCATTATATGGCTATTAACCTCCAGTTACCGTCCGTAGTCACAGATGCATCCTTTCACTCATCGGATCATCAATCATTCTTGGCCAGACTTTTGATTATTGTCAGCATGTACATAACTTATTCTTCCGCATCACATATCTTCGATCTTGTCGACAAGTTTATCTATTCACATGTTTTGAACTGCAACTTCACGTGGTTGGCAAATAATCCAGGTTTGGTAGTTAATGCACAACCCCAGCTTTTACTGAAACAGATGTGAAAAAAAGGAAAATTACCAAACGAAGGGCTGACAGCGGAATAAGTTGATTAAGCAATTACAACCATATACTAACGAGGTTGTGGTTGCGATGACACAGGGTTTACGTGATCACCACTGACACGGACACTGGCTTCTTCTTTTATGCAGTGATGGATGCGGATCCATTAGTGAACCGTACTAAAGTACCCTGGATACTTGTAAAATCAGCAACAGATCGTTAGCACAACTTGCAAATGCATTCCATATAACATGCTACCCATCGTTCTTTGAAGATCAGGTAAACAGGTAGTTAGTTATACTGCACCGTTTAATGAACGCTGACCGCCCTTGAGTTAGTTCAAGTCGGTGACTCTTTTGCGAACAGTTTTGTTTTCACGTGGCATAATGCACCTATGGAGATAGAATCAAGTGTTACCGAACACATTGCGCTGATCCGTGTACTCCTTGCCGCATCAAAGGTTTCTCTTCCGGGGGCGATGCTGACACATGTACATCAAGTGATCTGAATGATTTCCATACAGTAGAACCGAACGATGCGTAATCTCAGTGAGTGTGTGGGTAGTTACTTCTAAGTCATTCCGAAGCAGTTACCACACAGGGTATTTTACTGCACTTCAAATGATCCATAATATAGACGATCAAATACTTCCGTCCCATTGTATGGTCTAAACTGACTGCATTTTGATGCTTCTGCGTTTTACTTGTGATGATTACGACGTCGAATTTTCATTACTGTTCCGAAACACACTCGCTTAAAGCCATCCTCAAAACAGACAATGCAATAACGAAGCATGGAATGAAATGTTTTCTAAGCTTCACCTTGAGGCTGCTTACTTGTTATAGGAGTCCTAAAATGGTTGATGGATTTCAACCTTTGGATATTTGCTGTCAGTTCCGTGAGACTGACATAGCTTGATTGAGTGTCGTTTAGCTGGCTTGGACATAATGTGAAGAGTGCATTATACACATCTAGATGTGTTGCCCTCACGTACGTACAGTGGATAAATATCTGCTCACCCAGAGTGACGCAGATAAATTACGGTTATTGTTGCTTAGTTTCAGTACCGACCGAGACGGTTTTTGAATACCACTCATTCAACCAGTCAATATTTCACCCTACTTTGCAATATTCTGTCGAGCTCGGCGTGTTAACTCACAAAAACTGGAATTTGACTATCGACTGAAATGTAAAAGGCTGACAGCTCGTAGAAGATTTCGCCACCAGAAATTAATCGTTTCGTTAAGTAAACTTCTGGAGATTTACGGGGTAGGACGCGCGAAATATTCATCTCGGTACTGTAATGTGGGACTTTTAACAATCAGATTGTTCCTTGTTTCGTTGTTGAGGTGTGACTTATGTTATTCGCAGTTATAACCGCCAATTCAAAAGTTTCCCCCTGATATTCTCCGGTGAACCTGAAGCTGAATTTTGTAGCCTAACTACAGTGAGAATCGTAATGAGTTCCAAAATAAAGCAATTCTTACTACATTGAAGTTCACTGAACAGTTGTCTATGTCGTCTGACAGAATAAATCGGTTAGACCATGCTGCTGCAAATCACCGAAGCAATATATGTTCACCATATTGATGCACACTTTAACAGACAACAGTTCGGAAGCTTCCGGCTATGCCTTGTATTACTGCCTCGACAAACTTCTGAAGTGGACCAAACAATTAGACATCGACATACTGTCCAACGATTTTAATGATGAATTCGGTCGTCCTTCTGGGGACTAAAGGCAACAGGATTGTATGAACGATGCCCCCAGCATAACGCTTTCACAACATTAAAATACCGTGGTAATTATGCACATTTCGTGATCCCTACATTTCGACTACAAAATTTAAACAAGAAACGAAGCATTGTGTCTATTGGTTACCATCCTCTGCATCTTAACCATAGACAAAATCATTCATATAGCAGTTAGTTATAGGTGAAACTACTCTGTCAAACGCGATTGTGCACTTTAGAGCAACATCTGAAATCGGATCGGTTTGCTGTGTTTTCTGTTTTCTTTTGCCCTCTGCTCGGCGGTAAATCCAAGATGATTAGCTGGTATGTGAGCGAAAATTGGTGGAGTAATTGACAATCAAGAGGCATTGACGAACAAATGGTCCAGTTTCAGTCAGTTGAATGAGCTTCGTGGACACTGGAAACAAATCGCAGCGGCAGTGAAAGTATATAAAAGACATGTTTTGGAGGAGTTGTGCAGCTGCCCCAGAACAGGTTTTTCTTCCAGTTGGTAGGCCTTACAACAAGGGTAGTTTGGTTTCATCTAACTCTGAAGACATTAGCGATCGTAGAGAACTTAAATACAAATTGACTGAAGGCTTGTACGAACAGAGTAATTATCACTCAGTGGAGAAAGCAAAGGAGACAGAACATGTATTTTTAGTTGGGAATAGCAAAATGCTGCTTTCTCTGTATCGTTGTTGTGTAGGCCGTCGTTCGACGTCCAACTAATTGTGCTGTGTATCGATAACTACAGATTGCCATCACTCACTTCCGTAGCTGATCCATCTCCGGAACGGACCGATCACTGTACACTCTAAACGTTTACGGGCGAGTATTCATATGTTCATTTAAAACAGTTATATCCCTTCAGTAATTTGAACAAAACAGTTAGAAGACGAACACTGGTAGATGCTAGCATTTCGTATTGGCTCGTCAGTACCAAATAACCAATAACACGGGAAACTTCCAATTTAACGTCTACAGTACTTGGGGTGGGGGGTAGGAACAAAGAAACCAACAATAACAAAAACGTCCAATCGTGTGATCTGAATGACACTCACAGCGACTTAGGACCACGGCAACCTCAGGTTCACAAATAATTGTTTTTGTACACACAACACAGGTTTGAACCGGTTTATCGCGACGGCTTCAGCAAATTTTAGGAACCGTGGGTTGTGGTGGCGCATTATGATGGTGAAGGCTGAGGTCAAGTCCACGTTGTGGCCAGTTGACAGGATGTGTCGTCCGATCGACGAAGCTGGGGCTTACGATTCTCTGTGACTACAATGTCCGGTTTTGAGACCTGTTTGTGAACCCACTTAGGTACATGTTCCTTCATTCTTGAGGTCAATGATCTATCGGTTCTGCCTATGTAACTTTCTCCGCAGTTACATGAGAATTGGTAAACACAGTGTGATTTGGCGCCAATAGGTTGATCTCCTTTGATTGTAGGCACAGGTAACCTGCGAGTCTTATTAAGGACCCTCAATTCGGCTGCGTTGTAAGTACGTTTCAACGAAGAGACAATTCGTTGAGTTTTTCATTTGTTTGGATTTCATTTTACGTACGTAACTGTGAATAGCAAACGAAATTATGCTTTAGGATATGTCCTTCATGGTAATCTTGACGTTTTTCAATGCACATATAGCTTGGACTATACTTCCCACACAAAACTGAAAATCTGCCAGTATTCTTTATAGCATCTTTAGAATGTAGTTCATTTTATAATTCTTCTTTAAAAATAATCCGCAGCTACGCAATACAGGCGATGATTTATGGCCAAAAGAAACACGACAGGTCCAAACAAATAGTCCATTACGGCCCAAAGTTCGGTCTCCTTCACAATCATCGACGTGTTCAGTCTCTCCAAACAGTTGCGGAGAAGTGGACAGCCTTTACCAGCCCAGAAGACATACGCTGTTGTTTGCAAAAAATAACGTTGGAGTGAGTGGCAGGTTTCAGTAACGGACTTAAACACTTATTTCGGTTATAGACATAACGTATGTAAATCTCAAACTTCCTTAATTTACTTATAACCGGCTCGTCCAAGTTTGGGCTTGACAGGACCGTGTTTTGACTCCAAGGCCCACCACATATTATGGTCATCACAGTTAGATGATACAAGAGTATGAAAGATTATTATTTTTCAGCGTCCATTCTGAACGAGTGTCTTACTTGTTCGAACTCACGACATAAACAGAGAAATCTGAAAAAAAACTCAGAGCTACGAATTCATATCCGCGAGACCAACGACGTGATGAGTATCTCTTTAAACGGGGGAAATGTGACAACTAGTTCGAGAGGGGGTAGTCACTTCAACATTCATTTGGACTTTGTCACTATGTACTATCATTACTCACAAGCGAAAGTGGTTGAGCGTTCACATATGATAATTCGGTCGTGCCTAATGTGAGGTCAATGGCGCAGTGGTAAACACGGTTGCCTCATGAAAGCGTGGCCGGAGTTCTAGTCCCGGCAGTGGCAAGGATATGCACTACTGACGAGCTCTAATGAGAGCGAAACTCGAGTCTAGTGCTTCTTTTCGAAAGGGGCCGACTGGAAAGTCTATGGGAATGCGACAGCTGCGATCAATTGTGGGTGATGTTCAACTTGAAATTAACCAAATCCTCGACTACTCATCAGTAATCTAAAATATCGCCTAGCAGGTTTAATGAGATCGGAGATTTCGACCTGCCTAGGAAGTCCTAATCGCGGGGTTATCGATTGGAGTTAACAGACAGTAACTGTGTCTCCTATCGAGACGATCGGGTAAATATGTATTATATTTAAACTAGGGCAAAACCCACACCAATGTGGTATTAGGATTTAGGCGTTTAACATAATTATGTAGATTACTGATGAGTAGTCGGGGTTTTGGTTAATTTCGAGTTGGAAACCACTCGTATTTGGTTGCCGTCTTTTCACTCAGACAAATCTTCCAGCCAGCCTGTTTCAAAAAGTAACACAAAACACAAGTTTTACTCTTGTTAGAACTCGTCAGTAATGCATATCCTTGCCACGGCCGGATTAGAACTCCGGCCACGCTTTCATGAGGCAACCGTGTTGACCATTGCGTCACTGACTTCAGACTAAGCTGGAAAATCTATCTGAATGCGAAATCTGCGATCAAATGTGAGTGATGTTCAACTTAAAACAATCATATGGGTCGTTTTGGATTATGATCTTAAGCGTCAATGTTCATGTGTACTGAAAGAGTGACTTGGTTTTTCCACCTAGACCAAAGAAACTTTGCATGGTTTACACCTCAACGTGGCTTGCTCTGAAATGTTACCTGACAGGCAAGTGATAACTAGGGTATTCGTGCAACTGTTAATGTGGTGAAAAAACAGCAACTGCTAAATGAACTCTGTAAATCACCTACACAAAGAAAGTACGAAATATCGAAGACCCATTTGAGAAAGTGAAATCAAAATCACTTTTTATATCGTTTGCTTAAAGCTGACAATTGAACATGAATGAATTTTTATGCGGCTCTAAAGGTGAAAGAAACCACATTTCAAACCTACTCCTATCTATATCAAATATCCCGACATATCTATGCCACTGGATTTCGAACTAACTAAATTCTTCAAATTCGACCTACCGTGGTGAGGACGAACGATCACATTATGCTATTCACACTATCACTCAGTGATGAGGCATGAGCATGTATTTGGGTATTGAAGCAACGTAGGAAAAACATAAGAAAAACACTGGAGTGCACTTTGGTCTGAAATGGTTTGTTTTGTGCATATAAACTGGGCATTGGCAATCATAATAACCGTGAACTCGTTGAATCAATCTCATATGCAAATGAATGTGTTCGTTCATCGTGGTTTTGGAGCGTATATCCCGTATGTTGATTTTCCGACTAAGCGACTTTTGCATCCTCCGCGTTTTTTGATTCACAATACCACGTCCCTTTAGTCATATCGATTACGGATTGCTATGCGGCCAGCGATAACGCGCCATGTTGAAACAGTTTTCTGCATGCTTATAGGCAAACGTTAAAAATAACGTTTGCCTTTTTAGCATTGTCGTTTCTCATCACTGCACTCCACCGAACTGGAAAACGGTAATCTTGACAATGAAAATGGTCGTCATGAAACATACTGGAACTTAAACTAACAAGCTGAAGACTGTTCATTGTTTGGTGAGCTTACTGATGCAATGAGTGTACACTATCAGGGCTGCTGTACAGCCTTGGCTGTGGATCGACAAGTGTCATTTGACCCCCCAAATAGTTCTAGCCTTGATGTTTCCCAGACTATCTTCTGACATTATTTTCTCTTCCGTAGATGACTGTGCACAAGCAATGCTGCTAACGGAAATGAAACGATCATAGTTGATCATATACGTGAGTATGGCTGGGGAGGTTCACTGTGTTCATGTGGTTTTCAAATGTACTAATGGTAAAAGCCTTGTATCTCTTCACCGGCTGGGTATACCAGAGGGGTTGGGCAACCTTAAGCCCACTTGTTCCTGATTTTCGCCGCCTGCCTTATTACGGTGGAGGTTATCACAAAATCGATGCTCAGTCAACCAATTGAGGAATCGGAAACATCGCTCTAAGAACAGAAATAACTGATGTTCTTATCTGCTGTGCTGCATGGATTGTAATCGATCATTCGATAAGAAAAAGGCTGCTCACAAGCCTTCCTTCAATCTCACTGACTACGACCTCGTGATCTTTTAGATTACTGTATGGAACACAATTCTAGCACATTTCTATAGGTCACGGACTCAATGAGACCCAACTGATGAAACCCGATTGGGTAGAACGGCTGTCTGCCAATTAACTGAGCGGGGGTTGCTGGGATTTATTAATGACAATAAGATCTCGGCATAATGAAGAAACGTACGTTATAGGCAAACCTACACAAAAACCCACTGTCTGATGTCGTCATCTTTGGGCTGTTTTCATATGGACTACTGACATATATCGAGTAGGTTTATTTGAAGTGGTTGAATGTGAGGACCTGATACAGTGGACAGATTTCATGTTGGAAACACTGTTCATGAAATGCTGTTGAGCAGATTGAGGAACTGATGTTCGAAGCACACATGGGTTGCGGAGAACAACCATACGAAGTTTGTTATCTGGTCACAGGATAACTGATAAAACCAGCATCTAGAAACCGTGATTATCTGTTTGTGTTTCTATTGCAAACTGGCATATGCAGACCGTAGTGTGTGGTAGCGACAGATTTATCACTGGGTTGGATAGTGTGAACAAATATGTCCCCACTGCAACCCCAGATTCTTGTTGGTATGTAGGCTAGACTTGATCATTAGAACAGTTAGGTTTGACAGTGTTCTCTCCCGCGCGGAGACAAATTGCATTGGTAGGCTAAGTAAAGTAGCCATGTTTAACTGTACAGTTAATGAGAAAGTAATACGAAACTTACCACTGACTCATTTGAACAGTGTCGTACACACGTTATATGAATTGTTGGTTTACTGAACTGATAGGATTTTTGGAATGGTTTCCTTTTCCAATGTGTTCGTTATATTCAATACATTCAACCCTGTGAACCGGCTGGAAATTAATATTTGTTTTACCTGTTATCCTACCTTGGAACTGAAACACGGCGCTACCAATCTGTTAAGTATCACATTAACAGTGTGCCTTTTGCTCCCACGGAGGTCATTAAAGTCTTCTAAGTCTGACACTCCAAAACTGCCCGCCAAATCACGCGCATGTTTCCGACAAGTGTATCTCGCCATTGACTTCGAATTCTGTTCATAATGTTGCCTAATCTTAGGGTGACGCTGAACGACTGGTTTCATCCCTGTTTGAATTTGCCAGCTGAAGACTATGTACTCGAAGTTTTCTGTTACGAGTGAACCTGTCATCATTTGGACGGAAATTTATGAGTATCTTCTGAGAAGGAGGCGAAACTGGTTGTGTGTCTTGCAAGCTGGCAACGAGTAAAACTTTGACCAGCGAGACCGGAATGGCTACAGTAAATCACATCCTAGCTAAATTGAATGTATTCTGTTCACCGTTCAGATTATCAGATGAGTCCGCATTCCGTCGTCCTTTGGTCTCGGACGATGAACGAATGAGTTGTTTTTGTTTGTTGGGATCAGCGACGTGATCAGTCAGTTTGCGGATAGGGAGTATTACGTACTCGTTTTTTGTTAATGCTACGAAAGGCTTCTTGATCAGCCAAAACAGGAATATGTTTGTCGGGACATGATTAACTTCCTTTTGGTATTAGTTGTTTCTCACAAGAGTAAGATCTCAATCCAATATTATCATCAGTCCGATGGATGCTATGTTTCAGGAAAGTATACTTTTGTTCGTGTACTCACAGTAAGCTATAGATCCCTTCGGAAATAATGTGTTCTCCATAAATGAAGGTTGCTACGACCAAATGGATAAAGTTAACTTATATAACCGATCGATCCTTAACTACTGGTCTTCTTGTAGATTAAAATGTGTACATTGATCACGCTCATTTGAGCGTGTTTCTCACAGATGCGTTGAGAAATATACCATTATTATTATTATTATCCCATTTTAACACTGAACAGATCGGAACACCGTCCTGGATATCCTCCAGTTTATGGCGATTCTATTTACATCGAAATGTACCTCTAAACTGTATGGCAATATTTGTGCATTTCCAACTGTTCCAATGGACAGAGAATCCTGTAGCTTATACATTATTACTCGTTTATAACGATCGTTATTATTGTTTCATACTACGAGTCCGATAACTATGCGGCAATGCCCAATGCACACAATATCAGTCTATGACGGAGAGGAAACCTGCACATTTTGGAATGGCCGGGAAGGCATTTAAACCGGAGGTCAGTTAGGCTCAGCATCACCTGTCATTTTGAGGTTCAGCACCTGAGTTGGCCGATTAAAAATGGTGCGCCCAGTAAAAAGTTATTACTGTTGTCGACTGCCGTGAAACAGTGTGCACGACAAACTCGAACACAGGTTGTCATAAAAATTTAATAACGTAGTCGAATTCCAAGATTTTGCTTACTAGATCGTATTGAATGTTTGAATAACCGACTCTGTTTGTTGTGCCTGATAACACCGATGTGTATTCTTTTGGCCCGGGTCATATCTCCAAGTCTGATAGCCTCAGAATGTCCGGATTTCACACCGGACTACGCAGCGTGTTTGCTGAACAGAATTATTAACAGCACACTTGCAGTAACCCACAATTTTTTTGTTGGCGGCTGTTAAAAAACAATTATTACCATCGTTGTTACTGCGGCTGATTCTGGTTGAAGTAATAGTGGTGTTAAAAAATCGAGAAAATAATCAATCAATTGGCAGATTAGTCTGACCGAAGGGCGTAGGACACATTTCATTGCTATGTAATCACCCATTGATTTCACAGTCCTCCTTTACCAAAGCAAACCTCCAGTTACGAAAGAAGGTACTGTAGCGGCACATAAAACTTGAGAAAACATGCGCATATTGAAAACTCTCAGATCCAGGACATTGGTAATGTATCGACTTACTGCCTTCTTTCAACGTGTTTTACGGTATCGGTCCAGCCTCCCATCATGCCGATCAACGGTTTTGTGAACCTAACTAAAGAACTGGCATCAGAGAGAGACCTGATTCAACTTGACTGAATCCTCACGGCTGTTGAAGACAAAGCAAAGTCATGAACAGTTAACAGGAGGCTGTTGATGAATTACCTTGTTCTACCTCTGGTATGGATTACTATACCTCTGGAGCACAAGAGAGAGAGAGCATACCTGTCTTAAGGATTTGAACTTGCGCCATCCTGACTGAGTACATTCTGTGTTTACTTGGACCGAAAATCCCAGTTCTGCCATCTGATAGATTCATGCAAAGATGCGTCTAGTCACGATCGAGCTTTAGTTTGAAAGTGAACATTTAAAAGTATTGTCTTTCCTATTGCAAGTATATCCCTTAGTTCTCCGAAATTTTAGATTTATTTAAGTGCAACTTGTAGGCTTTACACCCAGAAGCGTGTTAATGTTGACTAATAACAGTCACTGACATGACAAGACTAAACCACCTACCATGTAACAACTTTCAGTTTTCCAATCTTTTTTATGTACAAGTGTATTCTGCTTATTATATTCTTCGTCAGTTGGGTGATTCAAACTCACTTCTTGGCTATCTGGCTGTATACAACAACGCGACGGGAGTGACTATACGCTGGACATCAAATGAGCTATTGTTACAAGCCTCAGGTCAATCACTGCAACCTTCAAACAGGGACTACCACGCCAGCAATCACTGTGGCATTTGCTCGGCTGCGAATTTTAATCTGCAGTCAACAAGTGTGAGATTGATCAGCTTGCTGCCGGATGAAAGAACAGTGGGACAAAAGAAAGATGGTCCAAGTCTTTTGCAAGATACGATCAACTGTCCGTATTCAGACGATTCTACTCCCCCTGTTTTACATAAGTGAGTGTCCGCAGTCTTGTGGCCATGAAATGCATAAATAGAGACCTCCAGCCAAATATTTCTATTGCACGTAACTAACATTTGTGTGTATATAAACGCGTGTGACACCTATCTAAAACTGCTTCAGCTGGAAGAAAACACACTAGTGATGTTTGCAACTACTCGCTGTTTTAATGGAATACAATCATCTAGATCACGTTGTTTAGCCATCACGTATGTCCTTT
>LOND01001685.1:76232-86581 GCA_014220965.1 Paragonimus kellicotti | reverse complement strand
TTCCAAATTTTTAGGTCATCGGCACATAGAATGGCGTTGCTGGAAATATCTTCCGGAAGGTCATTGATGTAGGTCAGAAATAACAGAGGACCTGGCACTGACTCTTGAGGAATTTCCGCGGAAATGAAAGATCTGATCCGGTTTTAACTCTAAAAGTTCTATTATCGAGAAAAGAGGCAATCCAGCAAAGGATCTCTCTTTGGACATCATAGACTTCCAGTTTGTGTTTCAGGGAGCCGTATGGGACACGGTCGAAAGTCTTGGCAAAGTCAAAGAATTTCAGCGATTTGTTGACGGGTTCGAGGTTGGGGACCCAATTCACCCGGATCCAGTCAGTTTGTCCGTTTCGATATCAGCGGTTTTCTGTTGACCTGAAAGGCAGTCATTGAAAACTGGGTGTAGCACCGCTCTTGGGGGTTACAGAGAATACCGAGAACATAGTAAAAACACTTTTCTAATAGAAAAGAACAAAATACTAATTTAACATTTTTTAAGTAAATGAGAATCTAATAACACTTTGAAACGGTCCCTAGAAGAGCAGCTAACAACCTCTAATGGAAGGTCGTTCCAGTGGTTGATAACCCTGTAAGAGTAGAACTGTTGCCTAAGGAAGGTTCGGGGTCGAAGCTTATGGAGCTTCTTGTTGTGACCCCTCCGACTGTTATCGACTACTGGGGTAAAGAATCGCTGCACTAGTCCTGTGCTAAAGAAAAAGTGCGTAAGGATTAAGTCACCGCGGAGTCTTCGAAACTCAAGTGGGTAAAGATCAAGAATTTCAAGACGAGACTCGTAGGAGAAATGCCGCAAGCCAGTGACCATTTTAGTGGCTACTCGCTGGACACGTTCGGTGGTGAGTATGTCCTTCTTCAAAGCCGGTGTATACGACTTGATTAGCATACTCAAGCAGTGGTCGTATGTAGACCCCGTAGAGCGACTGAAAGGCATGCCTGTCTATGCGGGGAAAGGTTCTTTTTATCATCCCAAGAGTCCTAAATCCCTTTTTGCGGCCATCTGATGGTGATAAGAAAAAGATAAACCGGTCGACAGCCAAATCCCTAGGTCTTTTTGAGGTCTACTTTCGCGATATCTATTACACTTTGTGCACCATGTATCACGAATAGGTTCCCGGAGTCTCCGAGCGACATATGCGCACACTTGCTGTCGTTTAGAGGGAGACTCCAGTCATCTGACCAGCACTTAATACGGTCAAGGTCAATCTGTAATGCACTGGGATCACAAGCATTCCAGATTTTTAAGTCGTCAGCATAAAGGAGGGCGTTGCTAGAAATAAGATCAGGAAGATCGTTGATATATATTAAAAACAATAACGGACCGAGTACGGATCCTTGAGGAACTCCAGCGGAGATCGGACAAGGAGAAGAAAGGTCCGATCCGGTTTTTACTCTGAAAGTCCTGTTGCCAAGAAAGGATGCAATCCAGCGGAGAACCTCACCTTGGATGCCATAAGCCTCTAGTTTATGTACAAGAGGACCGTGTGGGACACGGTCAAAGGCTTTGGCAAAGTCGAAGATAGCATCCGAGATATGGCCATTGTCTTTGGCGTCTGTCAGGCTATCCATGAAGATTAGCATATTCGTTATGCATGACCGGTCGGGAAGAAAGCCATGCTGGGTAGAGGAGAAAAGGTTATTGGAGAAGAAATGCCTAAGGATGGCGCGTTTTAAACAGACGCTCCATTACCTTGCACGGGATGCTGGTAAGGCTGATCGGCCGGTAACTAGCAGGGGAGTGACGATCGCCTGCCTTAAATATAGGTGTGACAATGGCCTCTTTCCATGCCTCCGGAAGAGTGCTGGTCCGAAGTGTCTGTTTAAACAGACCATGGAGGGGCATCGCCAAACCAAGGGCCGCTTCTTTGAGGATCCGAGGATGGATCCCGTCTGGTCCCATTGCACTATAAGGATTGATCTTAAGCAAGAGATCCTGAACGTCGAGCACAGAGAATTCAGCTGTTAGGAGTGGGCATTGGAAATTTCTCCGCGGGAGAATCGGATGCCAGTTTGGCGGGACCACATTGTAAACTGCTGAATAATATTCTCTGAACGTCTCAGCAACCACCTGGGGGTTGGAGGAGGTTTCCCCGTCGGGAAGCCGCAGAGAAAGCGCCGAGGGCTTAGTTTTTCTCTGGCGGCGCATGTACTTGAAGAGAAAATTCTTATTCTCGCGGGCTACTAGTAGGATCTTTGACTGTATCCGTTGGGTGTGTTGACGGATTTCCCGCTTGCACCTGTTTCGTACAGAGCGGAAGGCGTTTAGATCCTCCGGCTTGCCCGTTAGCTTTTGCTTAGAGAATAGACGGGAAGCGTAGTCAAGAAGACGACGTATGTTCCGCGGAAGCGGTGAGCGAGAGAACTTCCATAGTTTACGAGGAATAAATGCCTCATCAGCTTCGTGAATGGCGGCTTTAAACGAAAGGTAGTTCGAGTTTACAGAATCAGACACAAGATTGAGTGTACTCAAGAATGTTTTTAGTGCGCCAAAGTCAGCCATCTGGAAATTTCTGGATGAAGTCTTTGTTACGGCATTTTGGAACCAGTAACAGATAAATCGAAAGCTAGTAGCATGTGGTCACTGTGCCCCAGCGGTGGTTTGATGACCACTCTATCTACTAGATGAGCTTCATTTGTGATAACCAGATCAAGCAATGAGGTTCTCAAACATCGCCTTGAAAGTCGCAATATAATCCATTTCCTGCAAATAAAAATTAAAGAAAATCATAAATACATGAAAAAATGAAAAATAAATGTAAAAATTACTTGAACATCCTTGTGTTAACATTCTCACACGAAACCAACCAAAACAACAGCAGCCATACCGAATTTCGAAACCGATATACCCTAAGGTCGTTTTCAATTAACGGTCAGTTAAAACAAACACATATGAGGTCATGACGCAGATTTCCGATGATTTCAATTTCTGCACCAGATACCAAGCTCATTCAGCGGTTTTTGTCGGAAAAATATTTTTCCCAACTACGACAACTGAAAAAATCAAGGGTACGACTAGCATTTAAGCTTTTGTACGGTCGCGTATAATATGTCCGCCTCCCATGTGGGCTATTCAGGTATCTAACCCGGTCGGCAGTCGTTAATCAAGGCCGCCATGAGATACGCAGCTGAATTGTTCATTTCCGAATTCAACACATTCCGCTTGGTCCAACAGCTCGGCCAGCTTCTCAGCCTTGGCCAAGTTTCGGGGGTGGCGGAAAAGAAATTCGCGCTGGTTCTGCAGCTGTCCAATTCCTTCAAAAAGCTTCCTTAGAATACGATCCTCTCTCCGCTCTGGTGCCTTGTTTACGAACGCCAGCCGCGCTGATCTCCTCAGCTGTTGTATACAATCCATTAACCCTTCAGCATTCACCTGTCGCTGTTCATGGAATTCTCTCCGCTATTACACCGCCGGATGATGATCTGCGAACCTTCGTCGCAGAAAGTGGAACAGATCTTGGAGGTCTTCCGGGATATCAAAGTGGACAACTTTTGAATGGATCTCACTGGAAATTAAAGTCAGCACAACGTATGCTTAATGATCTGCAGATAAATGCCGTGTATAACGGCGTACCCGTGCCTCCCTAACGACGAATTCTTCTCCAGAAAAATACTTAACTGGTGCTGGAAGTCCACGTACGTGCGCATGCTAAATGCAGTCTCGGTCCCGCGAATACGTAGCTCCTTCGTTCCATGTACAAGTTCAGGCATCTCTTCGGTATCTGAGGACCTGATCTTCATTAAGATGAACGCCTCCCACCGTGGCTGCCCAAATTGAAACATTTTAGAAGGTCTGTCACGAGAACAACACGCACTATATCGAGCATTTGCAAATCAAAACGCACAAGATCTGTCTCGCAAGAAGAGGGAGTCGCGAGTCAACGGGAACGGGCAGTAACGACGATACATACCGAGAGATCCAATTCACATCATGTCTTTTTCAATACTTATATAAGGGGTCCAAATGTTCGGAAACAAACCACCAATCAAAAGTGGCCTCACGTTCACTGACCGCTGACCTCGGGCTCTGGTTGGTCATCTTGCTCAGCCCGGTGCACGGACGCGACCAGCCCGCCTGTTCGAGGACCTGAAAGGAAGCGGAAGGGAGTATATGTGGTCAAAGCAAACGGCAGCACACTGCATACTATTACAACATGATGGCTCGAATTACGTGCACGACAAATTATTCCCCCACGAGCGTTATTCCAGGTGCATTACTAAAGTTTGATCTCGTTTACTTACCGAAGGTTGTTCACCCGCAGCTTGTTCATACTTACGCCTTGGCGCTAGACACTTGTTTATGTGTACCCTGGTTTCATTTGTGCCTTATCATTCCACCATCACGTGATTGTTGCATGTGGTCGCGTTCATGCGAATCGTCGATCTCGGGACTTATAAGTTTGGTGGATTCACTAGCGAGGTTTTTTTGTTATATTATTTCATTCATTTTTCAATCTTTTCCCCACACCTTGACATCTCACTAATAAGAAACTCGCCTTTACGACAATCTGTTTTCGGATCCGAAATGGTTGCTGAACAGGTTCAGAATTTATAGACGATGGGTACGAAACAGACGCGACTATTCCACATCCAGCCTGACGACAGACTTTTTTAGTAGACCAGGCGTAGCTCAAGAAACCCCTAGACCTCCTGGACCGACAAAGTTGACGGCTGATTTTCCATTTCTTCGAAATAAAGCTGAATTCTCCTACTTGGCAAAGGGAATTTTTATCCAACCATGCGTTACGATGACAAACTTGATCTTTGTGGTTTACGTCAGTTCCATAAACGATAAAGTGCTTCATTTTTGTAATGGTGAGTTTTCTGACAACTTCCTGCCTGCCTTGAGCTGTGAGGTTGGTTTTTGTCTAGTCCACGACCCTCAGGACCATCGATTTGAAACAGCGCATATAATTTTTTAGCTGAGTTCCTCTTGGTTGACAGTTCAGCAAAACACTATGGAAGAAGGCTTTCCGAAGGATGCCACGTGTACACCAAAACTCCGTACTTTGTCTGAAAAATGTTTATAATGGGTACAATTCTAGAGGCGTTGGCCTGTGGACGTTGCGGGTCAACAGACACTGGTTAACTTTTTTGGTTCTCCGTGTATCGACCTGCGGTCTACTTTGGCTACACTTTAATGCGGATGTTCACGAAATTAACGATTTCCGGGTATATGGAATGAATACGAGACGCGAAATAGAGATATGGATGATTGAGGGAGACCTTACTTATGTTGTACCGAGTTACAATAGGTCTCGACTAGCGTTAGATGACACCAATACGTAAAAAGGGCAACGGTGTGTTCAAGATCCGACCGTCGAGCGCGCGATCAAACCGAAAGTTTACGTGACGCCATTGGCGCGCATAGGCCGACAAGCATGCAAACAAACAAACGCGATCGCATGCAACAAGCAGACGGCAGGCAAAGATCCTTAAGATCCTATGTACAATGTGAACTATGATTTTGGGAAGAATTTTACACATCGTACAGCAGGCAGACTGGGTTATCTCCAGGTCACTACAACCCCACTTTGCTGTCTATTAACCGCCCGTTTGTGATTACATTTCGCCCTGGCTCTGGCCCTTTGGAACCACTAAACGTACACCTGTAGTTGGACTTGTCACATTGTGAAACGGAACTGTAGATAATGTGGACCTCTTAACAGACTTGGACCATCGGTTCATACCACGATCCATTCATTTATGTGACACACCCACGTGCTGTTCCATAAGACACTCGGCGGCCATGACATCTACTCCGGTTGTGGCGAGTGCATACATAATAGCGCACACCATCAGCGTGGAGGGATGAACTTCCGCGTTACTGTAGAAAAAATCGCAGTAGCATAGCGAAGGTTCTGAAAGAACTATTTATATTGCAGCGTTAACTTTTTGTTGACCCTCCAGAAGACCAAACGGCCTGATATCATGCTTAGAAACATCTAGTAATGTTTTTATAGATACTTGTTCCAGGTTTCTGTCTTATCCTGGCGATGCAGTGATTAGTATGTTCATTGCGCCAACACCTCAATCAGCAGATCTGCTACGAAGGTGGACCATTTGTGACAATGTTGCAGTCCAAGCAGGTATTCGCGTCGCCTACAAAACCTGCAAGATGATGGCACAGCGCTGTAGCAATGTGGACTCGTCGTTCACAAAAACCCAATTCAACCTAGACAATAACACATCAGTTGATCTCGATATCCTTGAGTTTTCAGGATTATCATATATGATTGTCAGCGGACGGTTGGTAAGTTTTCCGTCACCCACTGCAACGTGATCAGGCAGCGCCTCATTTATAACCCGTTGCTGGATCACAAAAGCAAGTAGCCGACGAATTGTTCACGTCATTCTTTTCCATACTCTGCCTCGATGACCGATCTCTGGTGGGTTAAAGTGTTAATCAGTTTTGCAAGTTTGCGAATGATCAAGAATCCCTTCAAGATACATAGTTCGTAGCTATTGCTCTAACTGTAAAGTTGCTCCTACAAAGTTTGCGTGGTTGTCATTAGATGTGGCATCCGTAACACCTCGTCAATACAAAAATTTCATGCGTTCTGCCACGGAAGATTCAGTTGACAGTGAGAAGACAACTTCAAAATTGATTAACCGAGTCCACAAGCGAGTGAGCAAAATGCTGTAATGCTTCCTTTCACCTACACCAATATCCACCCTGAACGGACCAATGTAGCTTATCTGGTTAGACATCCAACATTTATTGACAAGGAAGCCATCGTTTTTCATATGGCTAAGGTGAAGGTGATTCGCATGTACTACGCTTAGTGATCGCGCTCACGACACTCATCATTCCCCTCGACGCCCAAAGCTTTTCCCCAATAGATGCAGGTGCATACTTGGCACGCATCATCCTCCACCTGTTGATAGTGTTTCATTATAAACCCTGTGACCCCGCTGTACGACGGTAAATTAACCGGTCGTTTACCGTTTCATTAGCGCTATCACCTTTTCTTACCCGAGACACACTACGCCGTTTATTAGTGATGTTGGCGGTCAAGACTGCCAACTGAATTGACCTTGATATATTCCAGGGCACCTGAAAAGCATTTTTTCTGAATAAACACGATCAGCCTACTGCCTGCCAATCCTGATGCAACCACATGCAGCCGTCCTAACTTGGCATGATATTATTTGTTTTCAGTCCTTAGTGAGCTGACAAACCTAACAAGGACTGATGACCACGCCATTGCCTTCAGTAAGTTTAACAAAATTGAGCCTAGCGGTAATAGGCACTCGGAAGTAAAATTTATTGCGTGCTCATTCTAAATAGCCAAAACATACATAACTTCGTAACCCTCGAATAGCAATCCATAAGAAAGTGATGATCACGACCACCTGCTCCCTGAAAGCGCTAGAAACCCTGGTCTCGGCATCTGGCGACTCACCTCATGTAAAAATGAGCATGAGGCCCTTTCAAAACCACAGCAGCGGGGTTTACTGGTATACCCGGCGGTGTACTCAGTATTATATTCGCCTATTAATCTCACTCTGTTAGTGACGAATATTGCAGTGCGTGACAATTTATTATGAATATACCCCAGCTTTATCGTTGGGACCGTCCACGGGACTGTGCGATTGATATGCATTTTCAACTGATCCACAAAGCAGCCTCAGTCATGTTGCTAGGGCTGCCACCGTAAGTCCGAGTTTTGAGATGGTGGCTTTTAGGCGCATGGTTGCATTTTATTTCCCTGAGGTGAAATAACATTTGACTGGCGCTGTTAGCATGATTTAATCGACCGCTGCTTATCCTGCTTAGAGAACGTCACAAAAAGTGCAGTCTTGTTCCCCTGGCGGTAGATATGTCTGGAGAAACAAAACGAGGCACCTGAACTTATTTAAAAGATCTGATATTTGTCGGCAAATTCCCCCACGTCAGACGATCGGTCTCTTCTTGCAAACTGTTCTAAACGGGGGCCCGGAAGCGAAGTTCCTGCAACAGCTGAAGAGCTGGAGGCAGCATTTCAGCAACTACCCCTAAAAATTCATGTGAGGAAAAGACATGCGTCGATATAACCCTCCTGGTATGTCGCATCCGGAAGGTGCGCTTAAAACTGAAAGCAATCATTCTACACTTTCTCTCTTCATATTTATGTCCCTTTGATGCTCGAAATCCAATGAGCCTGAGTTGAACGGTCGTCACAGTCTATCCTCTAAGTGTAGGTGGCCATCAACCTGAACGATATTAGATATCCACATTGTGAGATGGAAATCACCCTTCTGTAGCAAGGCGCGAAGTTCTGCATATGACGTAGCCCCCTAAAATATTTCGTCCAATAACAAGCAGTCACCCACCTTGAACTAATCCTCTGTGGCCGATACAGTTGGGGTCATAAAATCTCGTGCATATTCAGCAGCAGCCGGTTGTAACTGAAAGTTTTCATTCAACGGCTGGGAAGTGGTGGACGTTCAACTCACCTACTTCAGGAGGTCTGCCCAACGAAGGATGCCCAATGCCCATCTGTAACTTTTTAGGAACCGATCCTGCGGACGCATTTTCTCGTTATACGATGTGACGCTAATTACAAGCTTACGAAAGTAGAAAAGCATTCAGGTTGGATTTTCCGTCGGTTCATGCTATTGCAGCGGCGCATAGTTTACAGATACCTATCGACACGTGGCAGCGCAACCAAATTATTCAAAACTTAATTAGTTTATCCGGGTTAATTGCTGGATGGTGTGACAGGTACCACCAGCCGGCAACATTAATGTTTTAGGGAGGAACTTCCCTTATATGACCTTTGGAGGTATGACTTGATATAACGACTAGATACCTCGACTTTACCGAGTTATCTCGAAGCAACCTTTGTTCTAGGGAATGTACACTTCGCTCATGCATCGCACGATTATCATATAGCCCATCCATTCCTGTCGGTCGTGTTGAGCCTATGTCCCGGTGTTCACCGGAAAAAGACAAATTGTCTACCGCTTTGGCTACAGCCTGGCTATCTTCTGTTGATAGAGCTCATTTTTCTGAGGAACCTGCTCAACATGTTCCAAGTGAAACATTCTTTCAAAGACGCCGGCCGAGTATCCGTGTGTTCCACACACTTGGGCCTTCCAGGTGCGGCGCGAGCAATACCTCCCGGACTTCACCTGAAGACTGTTCTGACAGCATACGGTTCCTTTCCAGTTCCTACGGTCGGTTGCAAAACCCAATGTGTCTTGAAAACATCTCACCCAGTGAGAGCTCCCATGCCTTTGTCCAAGGCACCTACGAAGTCAATTCATATTAGGCCAGCCCACTGTTCTAATTCCATCGGCGACGGTCTACCGAGCCGCACAGCTGGTAACTTGTCAGCCAAATGAGTCGACTCTACAACAATGCTGCTGCCATCAGCCCGAATTTTTGGCCGCTCACATCAAATAATTTCGCGTCTAACGCACGGGTGGTCTCACGCGCTCAGTCACTTAGATGGAAACATATGATGTCATTCTGGTCCGGTTGGATAGACCACAGAAATTAACGAATCTAATAACTTCAGCCCGTTGACTGACTCACTGCCCAGAGGCCTAGGGAGAGATTGAATGATATGACAGAAAACATAACGACTTCCATCTAGCAGCCCACTGCCGTTTATTCATTGATGTATGTCGAACGGAAGCCTGCGTTGGCAGTGGTGCATATGACCAACCAGTTAGGTCCATTACACCTACCATCTCAGATAGGTCTGCCGTCTACAGACATAGATGTCTTGCTAGCCTGGTAGTAGTCCGCTGGGTAAACCGTCCGGGAAGACCTCTTTTGCAAAGGTGAACATGACACCCAAGTTTGCATGCACTTCGTTGCTCTGCCATTAGAACAACGCCGAGATACAGCCAAACTCAACAGATGACGTTTTATTTGCCTGAAGGTCGGTCACATGGCCAAGTCACGTAGAGTTCACGCATCGTGGCCAAGACCCGGCGGTGGCGGTTTTCGCCATTTTGTATTGCATGTCGAGGTGTCATCGCCTGCCCCCAGGACAACGGAAGAAGCCGCACAATATCGTTCGACTCTTAGTAGTTTGGACGGTATTAATTTATGCGTTCCGGCTAACGATCTGAGAGTGTTACATACATATCTGCTCGTAGAAGATGGTTCAGATGCTACCTTAGTGAACGATAGGGTGGTCCGCATATCCCATTTGCTGAGTAAACCTCCCCGACTGTCGGTGTGTACTCTAAATGGTATTAGTTTGATGTCCTGTTGACGGGTAACATTGCATGTTCAAATTCGAGCTGATGGCAGCAGCATTGTTGTAGAGTCGACTCATTTGGCTGACAAAGTTACCAGCTGTGCGGCTCGGTAGACCGTCGCCGATGGAATTAGAACAGTGG
>LOND01001685.1:47542-61872 GCA_014220965.1 Paragonimus kellicotti | reverse complement strand
AGCCTACAGACAACGAAAACCCAGACTCAACGCGTTAACCACCGTGTACTGATATCGATCATGAAAAATAGAGTGCACATAGAAGGCACGTTCAGCTAGCGAGGAATGAAGCGAGTTGTAACTTCGGTCCATGGAGGGACAGCACAAATCAACAGCATGAGTGAAACAAAAGTAAGTAAAAAACAAAATCATCGAAACTGTACAATGGAGTGAGACTATCAAAAACATTATTGGAATAGTCACCACACAGAAGGTCAGTAAGGGTTGTGCATGCATTCGTTATTCCACAGAGAGACAGAAATCATGATTCTTTGCTGATGACATGTGTTAGGGGATGTCACTGCTCTTAACGCGCTGCCAAACCATAAAATCTCTCGAGGGAAAGGGCTAGTAGGATTGTCCAGTGCCGAGTATTAGGTAACTGGGGGCTTTCGTTTCACCGATCACGTCAGGATCGTCTGAAATCGAGAAAATCCCCAATGAAGTGCCCGCCTGACAGACTGAAAAGAGTGGATTGCCATGTCAAAGTATCCGTTTGATTAATAACAATTTAAAAGCAGAACACTTCGCAGACACTGCAGACGTTGAGCATTGCTGTCTTCGCTCTTCTCTTCTTCTGCTCCTGTCTGACCGTGATAGATGCAGGAGCGGAAATATTTAACTTGAGAATACCTCTGGTCCTGAGCAACGCCAGCCTGTTTGCTGAATTGGTAATGCATCGGCCAACTGTCATTAGCATCATGTGTGGGAAAAACAACCAATAGTTTGTAGGACACTGTGCAGCGGCAAGTCGTAGACAGTGCGGGGTGAAATGTTTCCTAGAGAGCGTCGCAGGGGATCGTTCACTCTGAGTGCGTCAGAGGTAAGGGAGCGAATTGTTAGGGAGCTCTGTTGAGATGATTTACGCAGCAGCAATTGTCAGCAAATGCGCTGAAATTGTAAACGCGTGGAAGGACATTTGCGACGGGGTTTTGAATACCTGAAACATGTATGCTGGTCGTACACCAGGAGGTATAATGCAGACGTCTTATTTCTCTTGGGCAAGACCCGCCCCAAAGATGAATAAAGACATCCTAATGTCATTTTCAGTCGTTTCTAAGAGCAACATCTCGTCGATCACTATCAACCTGAAATCCTGCGAAATAGAAGAAATAAAGAAAATATCGAATAGACAAAAGGCTGAAACCGTTATGTTATAATCGAGAATATTGCAATCAATGCATTTATAAGAATAGAAAAAGTTGGATAACGCCAATAACTGGTTGTTTTCGTAAAAATGATTGGAGGTTTTTCATCACTAAACTAGTACCTTTGCGCTCATTCGATGTATTCCAATTTTTTCATCAACTCTGTTTATTTACAATTGATGTACTGTAGGTACTTTGCCTGAAATTCCGATTTTAAAATTTCCAAAAATATTTAAAAAACGAGGATTCGCGCCAAAATGACCGTTTTCCCTTTTGAACGACCTTCAAGCCGAATCCCTCGAAATCCGTGATTGCCAATATTTAGCCACTAACTCCGACCTACAAAAAGGTCAAATTCATTTTTATGGTAGCTAAATTCGATGGATTGAGTCGACGGAAAATCGAAAATGAAAGAACTGGATAAAAAATAAGCTACGACTTGAATTTGCAAGGACGGGTTAGAAATGGCACACTTCCGTAAATACATCCGATACAACAAAAGTGCAACACAACGCCCCAAAAGTACTCCTTTTAAGTTGCGCGTTGGAATGTACGGATCACGTTAGTCGTATCCATTATACAAATCATAAACAAAAACGACCAGCTGACTCCACACCTACCTCAGGAAGTGTAGCAACGCGGCGGCTAGAAAGCATTATGTGTTACATCTGTGTTTAGACAAACACAGCTAAATATGTTGCATAAATTATATCCTTCAAAATGTAAAAGTACTTGGCTGTTAACACTGTCATAATGAGTTTTTGGAATAACTATTTTTAACCTTGTAATGTTTGCCCACCGAAACCCACGGGATACCATCGCCTGCCTGCAAGCAGTGTGTGACATGGGTAATTTGGCTAGCGCATCCTTGTGCTCCATAAGCGCAGAGTGTGCAACTTCTACGAACTTGAATTTACATTAATCTTCGTAGAGTATGTCACTGTCTGGATTATATGAGCGCAATAGGGCATGAAACGTCGGTAGTAGTTGACCAGACCACTGAAACGACGATGTTGCTTGAAAGAATTCGGCTCGGGTATATCCACGAACAGCTTCGACCTTATCTGTCAGTGCTGCGATCTTGTGTTCAGAGATCTGGTGACCCAGAAACTCTTTTCTAATCTTACCGAGTTCGCTGATGTTGGAATTAATTGTGACACGACGGTGAATCAAACGTTCCTGTAGAGCACGGAGATGCGAAAGGTGTCCACCTTGTGAAGAACTAGCCACCAAGATGTCATCCAGATAAAAGAAGACAACGTCCAAACTGCGTCACTTCATGAATGCGGCGTTGAAAGTTTGGGCTGCATTGCTCAGACCAAATGGCATTCGAAGAAACTCGAAAAGGCCAAAAGGGAGTGATAACTGCGGTTTGGGATATATCTTCTTTGGCTACCGGGATCTGATGATAAGCACGTACCAAATCCATCTTGCTGAGAATTGTTTCAGCATATAAACAATCGGCTAAGTCATGTATATGCGCGGTAGGGCACTTGCTAGGAACAGTCGCTCCGTTGAGCCGTTGGTAATCTCCGCAAGGTTGCCAATCACCCGACTTCTTAGGGGCCAAAGGCAACAGTGGCTCCAATGGATTCTAGATAGGGCATGTTATTCAGAGTTCGAATA
This sequence comes from Paragonimus kellicotti, assembly GCA_014220965.1. Taxonomy (NCBI): domain Eukaryota; kingdom Metazoa; phylum Platyhelminthes; class Trematoda; order Plagiorchiida; family Troglotrematidae; genus Paragonimus; species Paragonimus kellicotti. The sequence continues at coordinate 59,059 of LOND01001685.1, read as the reverse complement.
TGTGCTCGGATTCTGCCCCGGCGAGTTTCAGTTTGCCGTGAGCCGACCAGCGAAGCCAACCTGAGAAAGGTCTGTCAGTGCGGATGTGGTGTGACATTGGAGGTCACTGTTGGGATGTCGTTCGACGCACAAACGAGCTGTGGGATCTCAGTGAAGAGATCCACAAAATGTGAGAGGCTGCTGGTTGAGCTTATGCTGGTGTTAAGGCTGCAGCTGTTGCGTGTGTCCGGGTATACTCAACCTAGTGCTGGAATTGATTACCATACGGCGTCTCCAATCGTTCAGCAGGTCGAAATGATGCAGAGAATCTACGTCGACCACAGCAAAATGCACCGCGGCATTTGTAAACGCCCAGCGGAATGTTAGCTGGATGTCCTATTCAAAGGTTAGTGGGCGCCGCTGGTAATTGGCTAGAGCAGTCCCGTTGGCAGCAGGGAGCTGTGAGCTGCGGAAGTTTAGCACTCCGCCCTTTGCAGACGGACATACTTTAACCGGCGCCCAGGTGGCAGCCAGCAACGTGCTTCCGGTTTCTACATGCCGCGCATAAATGAGGCAACAAGGAGAGTCAACGCTGACGGAAGTGCCTGTCGTTAAAGATCGCCTGCAAAGAATTCTAAGTAAAATGATGCGTAGGTGTAGAGTTTGGTGCATCACTAAGCTCAGTTGCCAAAACAATCATGGTACCGGTGAACGTCAGTTTTTGACTGCGGTACGTTCTGCCTGGGTGATTACCAGCTCAACAACTTGATGAAAAGCTTGAAGACGTTTTGATCAAACCGTATCGCAAAGCTGCGATTTCTGCTCTTAGAGCCTCAATGCCTGTCGACATACATTTTGGATTAACCAGACTGTCAGGACGGCGCGTGCCTGTTGCTAGACGTGAAATAAGATGTGATACACTCAGGCAACCACGTGATGGTTGAAAACGTCCCACTACCTCATCAGCGATTCTCACGACAGTTTGTGAACGAGCAGTGGAAACTAATGCTCAAGCTGCTTCCAGCAGTTTTCTAAACCGGAATTATCGGAAGAAGGACTCGACCATGGATGAGTTGTCGAGGAGTTACTGTATGTCTGTTAGAAGTGTTGTAGAACGTTTATCGCCAAGCCTTAAGTCACTGGAAAGTCGTTGCCGTAGGGTTTCTCAGAGGGTATGACTCGATCGTCACCAGGTTGCTTAAACACCGCCCGACTAAAACAGAACTGCCTTCCGGCTCCCCTGCAGGGTTTCTACAAGAAACGCGACTTTTTCACAATTTTGATGACATTGATTGCCCACTGAGGAGCGATGGCTGTTGGAAGACTACCTGAGACCGTCACTGCGCCTGAGAAGTTCCACCTGGGTGGAGACTTCTCAAGCTGGGAGTTGCAGGCTCGACGGTACGTGAATACATTTGAACCTGCCCTGTCAGCCAGAAGCATTGCTGACTTGTCGGTAGAAAAAGCGCCTACAGCTACGTTACGGAAAGAGACTGTGGAAAGTGAAGTAAACCAGCAGATGTAACAATGCCTTGAAAACACTGACGCTAGGGGCCTCCGCTCTTGACTGTAAAGGAGAGTTTCACGGACGCCTTCAACAGTACAGTGAAGGTATCCAGATTTTTGCGTGGCAGCTGGAGCGTCTAGCTCATCAGGGTTTCCCAACAAAGCTTGCTGAGAAACGGGCCACAGAACTTTTGGAGCGGTTGGTGGAAAAAGTGACTTCTCGGAAGGTTTGCGGACGGTTCCAGAGGTACCCGTCAGCCGAAATGGAGCAGGTTAATTATGTTGACTGGCACGTTGAAGCAGTGACAAACAACCCAGTGAAAACTTTGGCCCCAATCTTGAGGTGATTGCCGCTGTCCAACGATCAAGAAGGATTTATCAACGTGACGCATGGCCCCGGGGACGAAGTCAGACGAATTGGACCAGGAGCGGCTGTTACTATTGCCAAAGGTTCGGTCGATTTGCACGAACTTGCGGCCACAACAGAAAAACCTCAGGTGAATCAGTGTTCACGCTTAGCCGACTGGCTCCTAGTAGGTTCGGCGGCAATGGTGCAAACATGCACCGAGTGATTCGTTTGACGATTTCCTCACCACAGAACCGGAGGTTAAGCGTAGACCCAATTACCATAAACGGACGGCACATCTCATTCTTCATTGTTACGGAAACGTCCTGTATCATAGTAAGGTTGAAAGTTACCACCAGTTTAGTAGAACGCAACTGACACCGTTCACAAAACAAGTTACTAACAATCAGTTGTACAACCCTCACGGTTCGGGAACTAATTTAGACTGGACTGATCGTGGCTGGAACGCGTCTCAGCCAATAAGTGATGGTTGTCTATATATTACCAAGGGACGTGATTCTATGAGTGGAAGTTTTGAAGAGACCAAACTCTTGCAAAAAGTTAGATCAAAAAACTGCTCATCAACCAGCCGACGACGTGAAAACGAGGATCTGCAGTAAAGGCGATGAAATCAGAAACGCGGAATTTTCACTACAGATCCTAAACTTTACAACGTTGCAGCGCGAGTATTGCGACTACTATAAGTTCTCAGTGAACAAGCCGGCGAAGGAGACGGACGAATAAGGGCGATTTCACCAATCTAATTAAGGAATATGTGTATGCTTCTGCCGGAAACGCGACAATGCCAGGGCGCACTGGAATGTCAAAACATCAGATCGATTCAAGGATTTGTTCGCCAGTCGTCTAATTCATCTTGAGCCACCCCAGTAGTTCTAGTAAAGAAGAAGGACAGAAGCTGTCTTGTTGTTATTTACTGACTAACGAATAGCGTTACAGAGCGAGACTACGTCCCTTCCCACGCTCGGGTGACGTACTAAGGATCTTAGGCGGTTTGTGTTGGTTCAGACCACCCGGTCTTGCAGTCGGTACTGGCAAGTCGAAGGTGACAAGGTAGGCAGAAACAAAAAAGCTTCCATCACGCATTCCGGGCTGTACGAACTAAAGACAACGCCGTGTGGTTTAGTGAATCCCCCAGCAATATTTTGACTCCTAATGCGATTGATACTTTATGATCCGGCGCTCCGGAAGTGTTCGGTACTTCAGAGCGACGTCATCGCTGCTGGTCCGCCATCACACACTGGACCACCTGCGCCAGGTCAGCCACAAACTAAACCCGGCTAAATGCAGATGGACGCAGGTTAACTTTCAGAGACACGTAATTATTGGACCGTTCGCTGACGATTCAAGTTCACACCAAGTTACACGTAATCTGTTGATCCAACGAATGCCTTTCTCAGTATCCAACGACAGAGAAGATAATCTATCTTCGGAAAGGTTAATGAGGAGGCGCTCGTAAGAACTGGATTTAATACGATACTAATTGAATCAGTGTACGTGAAAATTAAATCCCTCACCTCGAATGTGCAAAATCCACAAAAATTGAACAAGGGTTGCGTCCGTACAACAAATTCGACAACTGGACACCGCTCAGTAATGAGGGACGATGAAACGGAACTGAGTTCACCCAAACAAATGGTTACTGGATGTGTCGGAGCGTAACGACCATCCGCGCCTCGACAAATAATAAGAATTGTAGGCTAATAAAAAAAATTATAGAAGGCTAACGTATAATTTTGGCATTCGGAAGTTTGCAGGGCCAAGACCGGATGAAGACAAGGGAAACGGTTGCAATAGCTGGTGTAAGAATGAAGGTGATCAATAGTCTTTTAAAGAAAAGTAAAAAACATAGGGTCACTTCTAACACTAACCAAACAAAGCACAGCAATATCGAGATGGAGCAACTGTGGGAATTCTTCCACAAAAGTTTCACTCCGGTTACAATGAGTTACCCGATGGCGATAACTCAGAAGACAAAAATCACCGCAAAACTCATATATTGCCACGACCGAAGGACAAAAAATGCACCGTCAACCAGCGTCCCGCGTGAAGAAGTTTTACGCTAGCGGAGATACGGTATCCAATTAGACTGAACAAGCATGCCTCATCAGGAAGTGTCAAATTGCGCAACAAAATACCAAGCTATTCTGAGAGGTCCCTACACAACAAACCCTAAAAAAATCAACATTATGTCGAAAGACTGTATCCAGACAAACCGCAACGAGACGGTTCAGAGGAATCGGTGGCCGATTCTACTGAAAGTCGATGAAGTGATGAGTTTCTGGGTCTGTAGTGAGATCACCTTCGACGTCCCCAAAATCCTAAACTCCCTGCGACGTGAGAGTTGCCTTACCAGTACCACCGTGCCTGTTCACATTATCTTGTGAATGTAAATTTACTACAAACTAACATCAAAGTTAGTGTGTTGGCGTAGGTATCGCAGTCTTAGTCGTGACTCTATAATGAATCCGCGCCATCTCTACTGCTATAGGCTACATTCACTAGGATAACAATGTTTTAGCTATCACCGTTGGGAACGCCGCCCAACCAGTCCGACGCTTGTTTGAATTCTTAAGGTCAACCGGAGTTCCATCGATATTCATTCGTTCTCTCTGGCGGTTGCCGTGCGCTTGTGCATGAGGTTCGCTCACGTCCAACTCCCTAGCGCCTTTAACTGTTGCGTTGAAGTCTGCTTGTGAACGGTGAGTAAATCAATAAATAAAGTTTGTTTGCAGATTCACCGTCTTCTCACTACGACTTCCGTTCCGCGTTAACGTAAGGCTGGGAAAACCTTGGGCGTACGAACCTAGGAACTAGCATCGCGATAGTCTGTAGCGATCGGCGGTTGTTTGGCTTCTCTGTGGATCCAGGCTGCAGCCGTGTTCTCCCGCTTGTCGTTCTGTACGCAATTCTCTGTACGTTGCTATGGGAGGTTTGCCACGAACTCACTGCCACTTTCTTCATTCGTGCAACTAGATGTACTCAGCGAATGTGCGTCATGTTCCCAACGACTCATCTGTCGTTTCATACTTCAAGGTCTTTTAACCCGAACCCTTTCGGGCGTTGTTTAACACACTCGAGGTTCTACGTACTTTTCATTTGGTGCACGACAAGTGGACCTCCTGGCTGTTTTCGTTTGTCCCAGACTAGACTAAGCCAGCTGCCTGTCACACATTTGAAAAACATTGCGGAAATATAACTTCGTTTCCAAACCCACTGCATTCTTTCCGTCGATGTCACTGTGGTACTGCCTCGACTGCTCTTCAGGAAACGTTTAAATTGTCAGTGGACGATGGTCTAGCGCACACCCGCTTGTCCACTACAGACGACATCAGAAGGAATTTTACACCAAAGCACATGGGGCCTCTTAGCTAGTTGGTGCGAAAGTCTATCTACATACAGACGTTTCATTCCCTAGAATACCCATTGAAATACTTCTCGAATGAAAGCGTGCTTCCGTTACCAAACGGGCGCTCAGTAACACGTGCCACATCCTAAGCACAGACAGCTATCAAAAGACCATGGTTGTACGCTTCAACCAATTAAAACTGGCGGGGGCCTCCAGGCAAGAAGATATACCGGAGGAGGTATCAGACATCAGAGCAGAAGTGGAGGTTCCGAACGACATGCCAGTGGCACTGGTACATTGCCTAATCAACGAGGGTTTAGTATAGAGCGAAATCGTGATTCAGCACGGTACTGTACTGTCAACGTCATGCCAATTGATCAAACGCTGAAGAGACAGTCGGTACGTATACTTCATCCCCTAATCTATATGTTAGTTATGTGTTAACATGAACATTCCCTACCTCCTTCGTCCGTCTTCTCGCTTGCTTGTTATAGTATCAACGAACAGGCCAATTAAAAATCGGAAACGTTTGTCGCTCAGCAACATTCGTAAATACTGCTGTTCCCGTGTATAAAAATAGTGTCGTTCCTCTAATAAACTGAAATGGTTTAGTACCGCTCAGACTATTTTCCCGGTTTTCTCAGTTCGATCGCACAGCAAGTGACATAGTGTCATAGAGAAAAAGTGGTCGGCATGCAGCTCTCAAGACGGTTCATCGGGTATGATTGTTATTGTTCATCCTGCGACGTTGAACGTGACGTACAGCAGCCGATTACCAAAAGCATGGTGGACGTGGAGGCGGAAGCACAATGATCATGCTGTGTTGAACAGTTTTGTCTGGAGGATCAAAGTAATACCAACGGGCGTTGTTTTCACGTCGAGTTGGTAACGGGGATAGACGTATATTGACCATGAAGACAAGAACGATCTGGAAACAGGAATCAATAAACTGGAAGATTGTCGCCTTGCGCGGGAGAATGGATACTTTGAAAATTCACGGTTTTTGCGGAGCGGACGGTCACCAAGGGGAGTCTTTCGACCAATATGACACCATTGAAAAAACTGGCTTAAACTTGCCATTTTTGCGGGTATGTGAAGGGCAGTCCCTGTGGTTGCTAGAAGTACGCAACAATAATCAGAATGACACTTAGCCTAGATGCTGGACTAGTTTCTATGCAGCAGTAAGAACGCAGCGCGTTAGCCGACAAAATCGTAATGTAGTGATTATTATGTACAACTTAAGTATTCGTGCAATAATGGAACAACAGCATACAATATTCGGTTACCAATTGTAAAGAATTACAGTCCCATACGTGGTGGAGTGGTTGTTGGTGTTTATAACGCCGCAATGAATAATGGTTTGAAGAAAGTGGGAACATTCACACTTGCCTAATTTATTGATAATTGCAGTGGGTGAGCAGTTGCGAAGCACAAGGTGAAAATCCTCAACTGTCGGAATGCAACAAAGTTCAGTACGATCGGTGAGGCATGAATGAGGCTTGAGAAATACCTCTGCCTGTTTTTCGGGGGCAAGCATAAACGGCAGAAAGAGAAATATCCGGCGTTTGGACAACCCTGCATGAAGTTTCAAAAGGAGAACCACTTTGCAATCCAGTGTTGGCCACCGTCCGTCAGATTGATTCATTAGGATCCAGAGGTCTCAAAAATGTTGAATGATGTTGGAGATATACGTGGATCAAAAAAGATTTACGTAAAGCTTACTGTTGAGGACAAACGACGGTTTCATCAGTTAGATTGTGGGACATGCCAATGTTATACCAGCAAGTCATCTTGAATCGTCGACCATGTAGCCATCTGATATGAACCTAATGATGTGAAAGGGAGCACAAACGCAAGTGTTGTGGAAAACGAGTGTACTGATCACTAATCCTAAGAATGACAAATCTTGTTTGGCTGGTCTGTTTGTTGTAGAGAATGATCTAACCTTAATCCTTGGTTTGAATGCCACTCAGGCAATTGACTTCTTGACTTTAAATTACGGTAATCTTCTTCATGTGTTAAAGATGTCTGAGCTGTTCGATCAGTACCTGTATTCGCGTCAAGGCCGCCTGTGCCCCACGCTCGTGTTAGAACTCACGCTGCGTTCTGGTTAGCCGTACCCTCATTGACCAACGGATCAGTCGGCCATGCACGTAAGAAAGACGTCCTGGCTTGCAAATGTGACAATATAGCACATACTTCTCCTGGATCACGTGTTCTCCCTCTAACGTTGCTGCAGCCAGTTAGGCTCACCGTTGCTGGCACACCTATAGGAATACAACACTGTTGTCGGATTAAGCGAACCGATGGATTCTGATTTACAGCCTCCGGAATCCTATCGACATGATACTGTCACACACCCAGCCGGAAGTGGCTAAACACAGTAAAAAAAAAACTACATTTACGAAGTACCCGGATTTGTACTGATTGATACTACTTTCAGTAAGAGCCTGAAGTTAAAGCTGCTTCGTCATTTGCTGGCAATGAAGGACAACGTCACTTCGACGCACTTGACTTGCAGTCAGAAATTTCGTTAAATGATGCTCTCGTTATACTTGACCGTGAATGGGGTGCAGAACGGACGTATTCACAGAAAGATTCGGGTTGAAACAGGACGCTGTGGAACCGTTGGAGCAGTTTACAGCTCGTCAAGTAACGCAAGCGAGCCAAGATACTCCTGGTGACGACTCGCCATCGTTATTGACAGAACACATCTACTCAGTACCTAATTCTACTTCTCATTGGGAAGCAGCAGCACGAGTTTCAAAGCCCAGCTGCCTTCACCGGACATCAGAACGGTGGCCAATTGTGCACACCGGCGTACGACAACTACTGAGATGGAATTCGATTCCGCTCCTCCGATAACACAACCGCGCCCGATTCCTCTGGACCAAACAGGAATCAATTACTGTTGTCATAGAGGAAGTGTTTTCGAACGAATTGGTCGAACGAAGTAGCAGTTCCAAATGGGTCCATCCGACAATCACGGTAATACAGAAGAGCGATTCGATACGAATATGCGATGACCGGGAAGGCGGTAAATAGCCAGATTGTGTTGACTAAATTCATACTGCCAACGGCCGATAAGCTACTGGTCAGGATGACTGACGCTCAGTTTTCCCAAAATGATATTTGAAGAAAGCATTCTTCTACATGCCGTTAACGCCAGAATCCAAGTACCTTACAGCCGATGGACTTTTCCACCGTTGGAAACGTCGTCGTGCCTACCAGTCAACCTACAGAACACTAGTATGGGCATTGCAGCTCGGGACATTCTTCCGCTTGAAAGAGGGACGAGCAGGCAAAAGTCGACCGGCACACTCGAGACAGACTGCAATAGCTCATACCTATGGACTGCAAACGCACGAGCTAAGAATCGGTCGCAAGACCAACGCCAGACAGCCCGTGCACATTACTGATGCAAATAGACGCAAATAAATTACTACCACGTCCACGCTGTGAGATCCCTTACACACCAACACAACGTCGATCAGCCCGTCACAGGACAGACCGCTCGCTACGGTGTTGGCCCGGCTTTCGAGTTAAGACGGAGGTGGTGTATACGCGTCAAGGACGTTCGTGCGCTAGGCTCGTGTTAAGACTCAAGTTGTGTCACACCTACAACGACCAACGGTTAATTCGTCCACACACATGAGAATGGCGTTACAACTTGCAGAGGCGACAAAATGGTATGTACTTCTACCGAGTCGTGACTTCTTACCGCGGTCTCTGTCTCTCTAGCTTGTTGCTCATTGCACTAGAATAGTAACACAACATTGCTCTTCTGCGTTTGGTTCTGTTTTGGGTTGTATGCTGGTTGCAGTTAGTCTCTCCGTAATCAAGAATGCCGTGACAATTGTGTTAACCGCAAAGGGAGATGTGTTAGCCATCCGTGAAAAATTTAAGAACAAGTTGGATGGCTTGCTCAAACTGAAAGCACTGGCGTCAATAGACTGACATACTGCCCAGCAAACACATGGCCGACTCCGAGGTGTTGGCCAACATCTGGCCAACAGTCGGCCACACAATAAGCGAATCGGATGAGAATAAGAACTGCCAATTACCACGCTCATTCTGGTAGTCAAACGCATGCTAAAACGTTTTTGAAACATAATGTATATTCACAACGTTTCATTTGCACGCGTTCCCGACTACCGCCATTTTGTGCACGTTTGTTTTAATCCGCGCCTCCAGCGAACGCGCGTTTGCAGTTCCATTTATTTCGTGCGTGGTGAGTGCGGCTGTGTTGTATCGTTTGCGGTCTGTCGTCACTCACAGTTTTGTTGAAAGCTTTGTAAATGCGTTAGATATAAATCATATTTAGGGCTTCGTTAATCCGGCTTATTAACAGTCGTTCAAGCGCAAATATAATCTGTAATCACTACGAACTGCTTTCATTGGCGTTCATAATAGAAATGAGTGAAGTGAAACGATGGTATAGTAGATGGACTACTAACAGACGTATAAAACGTGAGAGATAGGTTACGCGTGCTGGACGAAAGGTATGCATCATGTTGGATGAAGGAGGACCTCATACAACCGACATCAGTGCAGCCTGCAGGTTAGATATTGCGTAAATATGGTATGTTTACCAATTTCGAACGTTTCAAAGTCAATGAAATTCGTGTGTTTTTTTCATTATATTTTGGCCTCGTTGTTTTGCGTTTATCCCTCCCCTGCATGTGAAATTCCTAAATATTTTTCCTTCCATCCTTATGCCATCCCATTCCAGTATGTGTCATTCCCTAAGTTGACCATGCCTGATTTCTACTTGTTAAATTTGTTGATCAATTTGCTTATCTGTATGGGGACGACCAACTGGTTTATAATGTGCATTGTCTCACTCACGTGTGCGATGATGTGCAGCGGTTTGGACTGCTCGGAATAACAGTTTTGTGACGCTTCATTCCATTATCTGTGACACACCTGCTCGTTGCTTCGTACGTAAAGTCAAAGGTCACAGCGGCTACCACGGCTGCGACAAGTGCACGCAGAGGGGTGTGTACTATTGAAAGTAGAAGAATGGCCCTCTCAGTAACTGTGAAAAGAATAAGGACGGCTTACAGTTTCCGAAAACGACTTGAGGATGAGCAACAAATCGGTTTAATTTCTTCAACAGAACTATCTATTAACATTGTATCACCGTGTCCCCTTGACCCCATGCGTCTAGTATTCCTTGGTTTTGTTGAGCGCCTGATTCGGATCTGGCGTTCTTGTGATATCGTTCATGATGTTCGCCCTTCAGCAAGTATGTAGAAGACCATCGATGTCAACTTGTCTGTCGTATCCAAGTATCTCACGGTGTTTTGCGTATCCCAGAAATGTTTAAGTTCCAACAGTCGTATGGGTAGTTTTTCTGGGACCGTCATTTTCCGTCTGTTGGAAAGCTAAGTGGCTGCAGCGAACAACTGTTTGAAAAACAGATATCAGAACTCCGAACCGACAACAAGGAGCTGAAGGAACTGCTGCACAAGTCGTTAGACAAGCTCGTGACTCTCGAGGTCATGATGAGCAATGTGATGGCCTATATCAACAGCAGCCCACCATCACAATCGCAACCAACCGTCTCCTCCAGCGGAGGCAAATTTCACTTGTCAATGCGAAACTCGGGAGATTTATCTAAAAATGAACAATGATGTAAATAACGGAGAAGTTTATAAGGATTTCGGCGTGCTATTTTGTTTTTGTAAGTTTGTGTTCATTTGGCGCCCATCTGAGTAGTTTTCGACAAACGGACTAAACAACCATTCTTAAAATTTCTATTTCTAGCTGACAACCATTAGTTCTACCATTTTTTTCCTATCTGTCCGAAGTAATTGGAGTTTGTGCTTCCTAGTGAGTAGTAGGGGATTTTGATCTTCACATTGATTATCGTCCACAATTGATCGCAGCTGTTGCATTCCCATAGACTTTCCAGTCGGCCCCTTTCGAAAAGAAGCACTAGACTCGAGTTTCGCTCTCATTAGAGCTCGTCAGTAGTGCATATCCTTGCCACTGCCGGGACTAGAACTCCGGCCACGCTTTCATGAGGCAACCGTGTTGACCACTGCGCCATTGACCTCACATTAGGCACGACCGAATTATCATATGTAAACTTTCGCTTGTGAGTAATGATCAGGTTGCCCGATCGTCTCGAGAGGAGACACAGTTACTGTCTGTTAACTCCAATCGATGACCCCTCGACTAGGACTTCTCTCCAAGTTGAAATCACAGAAATCATTGACTTGTTGAGTGGTATTTTGATTACATATGAGTAGTAGGGTATTTTGATTTTCAAATTGATTGAACATCATTCACAATTGATCACAGCTGTTTTTAC
>LOND01001685.1:33097-45600 GCA_014220965.1 Paragonimus kellicotti | reverse complement strand
TGACGATGATAAATTGAGTTCCAATTTTAATTCTGTTGCTCTTACTGGTAATTCTGTTGAGTCTACGAGTCACGTTAAACGAACTTATCGAAAGGTCACTGCAGTTACCACAACTGCGACAAGTGGACGCAGAGATGTGTGTGCTGTGAAAGCAGCGCACTGTCGCAACCTCAACCAACCGTGTCCTCCAGCAACGGCAAATTTCATTTGGCAGTGCGCGATTTGGAGATTTTTTTAAAAATGAACAATGATCTGAATAAGGAAGAAGTCTACGAAGATTTTGCAAACGATGTGCACGATAGTTTTTAATACTTTGGATTCCTGGAATATTTTTAACCTCAGTTTATTCAACAAGGTGGAAACGTATTGTTAAACGCCCTGTATTCCTTTGAATGTCAGCAACCAATGAGTTCCCGTTTACTTTCATTTTAATGCTATTTGCAAGCCGTCGTCAAAATGAGGTTGATTATAGTTTTCCTTTCGTAGGGTTGCACCCTTGCAGTCGTTCACTGAGGGCGCACAGTTAATGAGTGCACACGAAAGATATGTAACTAAGTGTTTGCTAAATCACTGGCGATGAAGATAAACTGGCTGAAAACGAACGGAAAGTGTCGCCTAGTGTTACTTTTCGAGTTTCCCCATTGTTCCTTTACTTTCATGCCCTCTTGTTTCCTTCATTTTTTGGTGTCTTCAGATTTTAGGGCTGTTCCGTGCTCCATTTGCCTGCCGCGTGCATAATGCTGGATTTTGATTTGCCTTCAAATTATACAGGGTTGATTACTGTTAAGTTCTTCGACAACCACCGTGTTAGTTGAATGGCTGTTTGGACCCTAATTCAGTATTTTCTGCTTGCCCATCTTTGGGGTGCAAACTAGGACAATCATGCAATTGGCTAAACATGTTCCTGTACAGTTTCATATTTTTTGTGTATTACGACATTGTGGTAACCGTACATATGCATGTCGTTATTGCTACACTGTTGTAATGATGCACTTGACCTTGACATCTGTTGCAAATATTAACCTGATTCCCTTGTTCCGTGTTCTCCACGTGAGTTCGAACGCGATTGAAGTTCACTGATTAAGTTATATGGTTTCGGGGTTAAGTTGTCGTAACGTGATATCTATTCATTAACTTTGATTAACGGAGGACCTTCTGTGTGAAGTTTCCATATGATGTGGGCATGAGCTTATCATTTGCGGGTAATCTAGTTGTGTGTTGCTCAATGCAACCATTGGATGGAGCCGGTCACCGCATCAGCTGCATCACTGTGGTTGTCATATTCCTGCTAAAACAGTAACTTATCAGCGATCGACTCGAACTATGAATGACAAATCATTTGAATAAATAACTATCTTCATGGCACCGTAGTTGGCTATTGTCATGTTATATCTACATTTGGTCACAAACGGAAACGTCGTGCGTCCACCTATGTTTTTATAAAGTTCGAGTTGAATGACAAGATAACAAGCAGCAGTGTTTTCATAATAAAAATGAAAGCACGCTGAAACATTTACTAAAGTTTGCATCGGTTGGCCCAGATGATTACAAACCGTATTATAGGGTAAATGCACAATACATATTAACGGGCAAAATCACTGAAACTCAAGTTATGGTTGTGCGAAAGACCATGGCAGACTATTTACACAGTGATGCACAGACACTGGCGAACACATCGGAATATTTGGAGTAGGTTGTACTCTGGAGTTTATAATTATCGCCAGGAAACGGAGGTATCAGCAGGATCGAAATCACTTTTGAGGTACGCTAGGTAAGGGAAGATAATCGGTTATTGAATGTTTTCCTCTCCTACCAGAAGAAAACCTCTTGCTAAACCATTTGCGAGAAGATTGAACAAATTCCCTTAGATTATTCTGATTCTGGCCACGGGCAGTCTGTTTTTCTTTTTCGCCGACCTTGTAGACAGTGGCAATCACAGGAGTCGTTATCGGTTCTTTTTGGTTGACCCAGGCCCAGTCTTTACTTTTTGGTTAAATTTGGTCAAGACATTTCCACCACCACTTAAACTGGCAGAAGTATTTTGTGTGCTGTCTTCGCGCATTGTGAAGGGAGGTGTCTTGTTCATGGTGTTCAGTGTTTCGCGGTCACACGTGAACGATACTTCAAGAGTTGTCACTGTTCCTGCAACCTCCGGCGAACTTGACTTGAAGGGTTCAGTTGTCGTTTCGGCGATGTTTGGTGGACTAACTTGCACAAGCTCACTATGTGGACGTGGCAATCGGCTACGAAATATGGAACGCTTAGATGACCCATTTCTCAGTAAATGTGATTCCGGATTTGCAGTACAATCCTTCTCCTTGTTTTTTACGCATATGTCTTTCTTGGCTCCGGTGTGGTTGCACCGTGATGGATGAGGGTGTTCTACGGCCACGGGGAGGAGACTACCTACAACTCTGCTCAAGCGATTAGAATCGTGACCTAGTCGATTAGTTCGCTTGTCGGAAGCCACAGGAGTCACTTGATGTGTTTTATGGGTCATCAGTTTCTCTTCTGATGTCAAAATTATTTCGATACCAGCATTTTTCGGATTTCTCCAAGGTGTACATTTGATTGGAGCTTCCGTGTTATTTTGAATAACTAGCGCTTTGTCTTGATCAATCATTAAATCGTCATCAACTGGGTGGTAATCCACCAGGAGCATGGGATGGGATATTTTCTTTGGATGCGGTTTATATTGAATATTGTTTACCGCATTTGAAGGGGATTTTTGTTTATCCGTATCCGATGTCAGTGAATTTGCATGACTTGATTGATCGACACTGATATAGGTAACAGAAGAAACAGTTTCGTTTCCCCTACCGTCAGGTTTTGTTTGCAACTTAGCCGCTGATTTACAGCATTCATCCTGTGTCATTTTTGAATCATAAACTCGTTCGCTCAGTTGCAAAACAGAAGTGGGCAGTTCAACAACGTACTTCATTTCTACGGCTGATTTGTTACTGGGTTGTTCTTCTATCTTAATGGCTTGTGCGAATTGATTTTGCGTTACTTGGTTTTGGGTTACAGACGCAGCCGAACCTTTGCTACCTCCCGTTTCATCCAAGTTTTCCTTCGATGAGGTCGATCTCGCTCCACTCACTCTAACTTCTTTACAGTCATGAATGCTTTTATCCGGATGTTCGAGCAAGGGTAAACGGTGGTATGGCACTGGCACATGAGGAAGCACGTCATCCCATAACTGATCTAACGAAGACAATGGTTGTCTAACAATGCCACAGTATGGTTTTTCTAGATGTGGGTTACTGGTTGCTATGGTTTGTGATCGTTTCGAATTTCGTTTGCTTCTGCGCTGAGCGCCGACTGTTTGCGATGCCACGCCAGCTGCATCGTCGCCGCGCCGTTCACGTTCGCAGTTGAGTACGTGTATGGTGTGACGTCTGACACGCGAAATTGCATCACACTCGCGCTGGATGTCACAATCGATTGTCTCGTGTGGATGAAAAGTTCCTTCACTGCCTGTTTGTGTGTGAATGTAGGGTGCGATCAGTTGATCACTGGTAGCCCGGTCGGATAAGGGGACCGACTCAAATAATGTAAGACTGGCTTTCCTTCCAACATCTACCGCAGACGTCAGATCGGCAATTCCGCTTGAATCGGATCGACGAAAATCACAATTACTTTGTCCGGCGTCTGATTTTTCTTTGTGCACCGACAAACCACTGAGAGTCTTCTGTTTTGGTTTTCCTTTGCTACTCAATTTTGCCATAGACTTTCTCGCTATTTTTGAGGTGCGTTTACCATTTTTGTTTCGACTTGTTTTGTGACGCCTTCTATAAAACAGGGCAACCAGGTCGGTCTGGTCTCTTTCGTCCAATGAAAATTCCGGGTCATCAAGAAGCAGTAGGTTTCGTTGACTTTCCGACTGAAGATCAACACCAAATTTGTCCGTCATGATAAGTGCTAAGTCACCGGAAATATTTAACTCTTCTTCGTGGTCACTTTCTTCCTGCTTGAAGACCAACTGATATGATCTGGCTCTTGTCAAATGAGAGGTTTGCATGTCTGCTTCAATGTCTCCAGCTGTTTCATCCGTATAGGACCAGAATAACTCGCCGACGCTTTGGCTTATGTCACTTGGTGGACATTTGTCAACGTCGTCAAACCTGTCTAGTGAATAATCATTTTGAACCAGTTGATCGAGCGTGAGACGACATTCGATCATCTTTGTTTCCAGTTCCACTGACTTGTTTGTTAGACTGTAATTTTGAATAGCAGTTGGGTGCCCGTAACGAATATCTTTGATTTTCGAATCTCCGTCTATAACAATTCCATGAATAGATCCCACAGGAACCAAATGTTCGGAGCTGGCCAATGGCATATCGTTCAGTGTAATCTACAGTGGAATGGTAAAGAAAAACCCGGGTTGGATTGTTGTAGAATAATTAGCCTTACCATGGTACGGAGATAAACATTTGTCTCACTCATGACAACCCATCGAAAACAAAAGTGCGCTATCGTTTTTAAGATTCCATAAGCTGGAGGAGGTGTCAACGTGATGAAGTGTCTCATCAAGCTCTACGTATGACTTGAACCTGTGTTCAGCACTTCCACAGCAATGATGGATGTTTTCATTAGATGCTTTGGTCATGAGGGCACTACCACTGTGCATCGCAAACATTTTGAGCTCGTAACACACAACAGTGGCAGTTTTTCTCAAAGATAACCAGTTAAAATTGGGTGATCAATAATTACCAATTAACTTTAAAAAAAGTATTTCAGTTATTTTCAGACAATAATTTAAACGTGAAAAATAGAAATGTGTACACTATCTTACTCACGGGCATTGCTGAACAAAACAAAATGAACGAAAACAACCTGTCTCTCGGCGATTAAAAGAAACCACACTCCGTTTACTCTTTGATATGATTATGCTTGAATGAACTGGACGGCTCAGCCAATCATAATATACTTTATGAGTGCTTCTTTTAAAATTCTGTCATCGATGGTTGTTGAGAGGAACTCCCCTAGTATTAGCCTACTAATTTAGAACTTATGGAAATATTCAAACAAATACTTGTTGCGCATCAATTAGGTCGCAATATTTCATTTCAATATACTTTTTGGCCGGTCCATTCTAAAGAGAAACAAGTAAGTTTCACTCTATTTTTAGTTCATTAGTGGTGTACATACTCTTACTGATTGATGGGCTTTAGCGGCAATAACTTATTTTCCAGTACATTTGTTCAAAAGTTTGTTCGAGTGTCACAAATTGCCGTAAAATTAGGCTGATGTTCAACTAATACTGATCCTCATCATCTGCTACTAATAACTCATTTCAGTAATATAACAACAGTAGATAATAAATCATTCGCCAGTCAGTTGCGCCGTTTGTCTCAGACACAATGGAATCCGTAGGTCAACGCTAATGTAAACAACACTAACTAGAACTGTTCACAAACTTAGTCTGCTTCAAGTTCATGGGCGGCGTTGTAATTTTATAACTTTACAACATAACGATACCTCCAACAATGGATAGTTAATCGGAAATATATGCACTTAAAAGTGATTACCTGATGGATTTTGCTTCTACCCCGTTAGTAAACCGATTGTGAGCAACCTGCAAAATGCAGTTGCACCATAACTGGACTTTACTTCCTGAATTTTGACAGCCGGACATGTTAGAAATGTTGCTATTTGTAACTGATGGAAAAACCGTACTCATTTAAATAATGATTTAAGCTGGATTTGCAACTTAGCCTGACGATACCGTTACATTTGCATGTAAAGTGTATTATCGCAGTCAACAACTGTGGGCAAACTGGAAGTCACAAGAATATTACCACTGATATTCGACCGCATTCTGAGTATCAGACAAGGTTGGTTAGAATAACTTGTCAAAACAGCAAGAAGACAAACATTGCGGGATGTTAACATTTCGATTTATCTCGTCAGCCGCATACTAAATACAAACAGAATATATAACAAAGGCGCGTGGCAACAATAGTTGAACAGAGTGAATTTTGGGTCAAAAGGCCGTTACCAGGGAGGTGGACGGTGTGAACCATCAATTTTTGCGCACACAACACTGGCTTTCTTTGTTTGATCAGCACAGCTTCACTGATGGCCAGAATTTTGGGGTTTGGGTGCCGTAGCAACACAGTGGAAACGCTAACTATTCTGTCTCACATGTCGTTTATCAGTTCACTTGCAGTTGCAATGACAGTTATATCGGCAGAACGGACCGGTGTTTGCGTCAACGTATGGCCGAACACCTCCCAAAATGGTTGATTCAGTCTGCTGAGCGAACGGACAGTCAAAGGAGCAACCGAACGCGAAACCCGGCGTCGTCAATTGCGAAGCACATTTTGGAGACAGGTCACAACGTCGACCCAACCAGGTCGTCCACGTCAGTACAGCTGATAGCAATACAGCTGAGCTCAAACGAGAACGGAACTAGAGTCACGCACTTCTTTTTCAAATGTGAGGGCAGAATATTCTCTGTGAATGCAAGTACTGCTGATACACACGAGTATTCTAGTTAGTTCAGCCAAACCTATTCCTACTTATCAGGGATTGTTCACCTCGAAAAATAATACTAAGCCCAAGTTGTTGTCTGGTTATCGCTCTTGAATAGGGAATTTCAGTCTACGGCTGTGAAGGAATTTTCAGCTTTCTGGTTTGTGATACCAGCCTGGTGACTGCAACTTTTAACCGTTTGGTAACAACATGATGTGAAAAACCGTTATACGCTACGGCACCTGTAATCGATCATGCGGTCGCGAGTTCGACCACCGGCAGCTTCAAATGGTTGTGCATCATTTCAGGTACGTCCTTTCTAGCCTGCCTATCTACAACCAAACGTTTTGCAGACTCTGTGGGCGGAAAAGTGGAAATGACTTTATCTTTCACAGTAAGATCATAAACAGAATAGGAGAACTCGGGCTGGTTGAGGAATACGGCCAACCCGTTCACCACATTTCATCAGTTTTCAGGAATAAGGTTAACGTTTTGTCTGGTTTTCAGTTTTTTGATCTGTGGGTCGAAAACAGAAGGGTCCCTCTAATGGAGACAATTATTTTCCAGAGGGAGTAAGCAATACAGCGCTGAAGTGGACAGTAAATCTGATTAAGACACTGGACCACTATTAACTACATGTATGAAGAATGATACACCTTCGAAGGAAGGCTGAGAGACTTCCTAATGCAACCAAAGATTAGAAAAAATGAGATGGGTGGAATATACAAAAAAAAAACCATTACCTTCACTGTATTTTTAACACAGTTAATCCAGAAAGCAAGTTCATACAACTTATCGTTTTCACATTATTCTTATCCAGTTGATTCATGTTGTAAACGGCGTTGTGCCAAAGGTTCTGTGTAAAATCACCTGTCACACCAAATATCTATCTTGCTGGTTATTATTTAGCCTACTGGAAGTGGAAACCGGAAAAGCCAGTTTAATCCGATGTCTTTCCGTTTGACCAGTGAAGCAGTGCACACACATTAAACAAGCAGCTATACACAAGTTATATACATATTTCGTCTTGCTAGTTTGGTTTCATTCGACCCGCAATCTACCCTGCCTGACTGTGTACTTTACTATCAGCACTTCTGGTCATTCGCTCGTGCAAACAGCACACCTCTCTTGATCGGTCGCGTTGAAGTACATCCAGCCCATCTGACACTCAGTTTGCCGCGAATACTACAAGCCTGTTTATCTTTAAAATAATTGGCTTCCATAATCAACTTGAATAACATAATGAAGTCAGTCATGTTATTTTCTCCAGCAGTGCAGTCTGCACACTCTGCTCAATGACCACACATTAAAATGAAGATCCAAAGATCGGAAGTCACGGTTTAATAGGTTAAATTGATGAAATATACATGAAAATGATTTTCGAATCCGAAGCACACAGAAAGAGCTGCAATACTTGATTACCGACATCTCAGTAAAATGGAGGCTATCTCCGGTTGCCTCAAAAATCACAGAAATTGATTCATACACATTCAATATGTTTGCACAAGGGCCTCCTACAGATGATTTTGAATGTCGTCCGTCAGCGTCAATAAAAGCGCACAGAGTTTCTGTTTCATAACAAGATTCTCGATAAAAAATAACAGTATTCAAAAACGGCGCGTTATGACGGTTCCGGACGTATCGTAATTTTTATCGCCCACAGAAAACAGTTTGGGCTAACGTGTCAAATATTAGACCACCATAAGTGTTCAACCTATACTGTTTTTCAGTTTCGCATTATTAATATAACGTACTTTCACCTGACAACATTTGTTTATTCAACATTTCTGGCCACAAGATGCAGCATGCATTTTCAGTGCTTAGGAAAAAGTCTCTAAACATAACGGAAGATAAACGCAAATGTGATCACATCGAGGTGAAGCATACTTTTTTCATCAATGAACTTAATGAGAATTCTCACAAGAGAAGATCGACACAAACAGAACGATTCACCCTCATAGATCCTTAGAAGCTTTTGTGATAAGTTTTTTGACCTGACTTTGACTGTTATGTAAATGTTATACTTTAGTGAGGCAAAAGATGTTAGCAGACAGTCACATTGTTTGTCGGACATATCAAACGTAGTCAACACTGTCCACAAGTTCGAAAATTCCCGCGGTCATCTTAGGGGTAACAATAAGGTCTAAAACAGTTATATCTCTTCACTAATTTGATCAAAACAGTTACAAGATGAACACTGGTAGATGCTAGCATTTCGTATTGGCTCGTCAGTACCAAATAACTAATAACGGAAAAATTTCAATTTAACGTCCGTAGTACTTGGAGGGAAATCAAAAAATGCAACGAACAACAATAACAAAAACGTCCAATCGTGTGATCTGAATGACACTCACAGCGACTTAGGACCACGGCAACCTCAGGTTCACAAATAATTGTTTTTGTACACACAACACAGGTTTGAACCGGTTTATCGCGACGGCTTCAGCAAATTTTAGGAACCGTGGGTTGTGGTGGCGCATTATGATGGTGAAGGCTGAGGTCAAGTCCACGTTGTGGCCAGTTGACAGGATGTGTCGTCCGATCGACGAAGCTGGGGGCTTACGATTCTCTGTGACTACAATGTCCGGTTTTGAGACCTGTTTGTGAACCCACTTAGGTACATGTTCCTTCATTCTTGAGGTCAATGATCTATCGGTTCTGCCTATGTAACTTTCTCCGCAGTTACATGAGAATTGGTAAACACAGTGTGATTTGGCGCCAATAGGTTGATCTCCTTTGATTGTAGGCACAGGTAACCTGCGAGTCTTATTAAGGACCCTCAATTCGGATGCATTGTAAGTCCGTATCAAAGAAGAGATGATTCCGTTGGGTTGTTCGTAACGTCGCGATATCCGCTTTGAAAGAGAGCTCGATATGAATTAAATTCTTAGGGACCTCATCATTCCTACTGCTTTTGGGTCTCCATTCGCTGTGACGCTGAATAAAGCTTCTGGGGTACCCATTACCTCCAGAGTCGTCCTAAATTTTCTAGCTCTTGCTCAACACAGTCGGAATGTGCAAATGCGGCGTGCTCTGGTGAACAATGTTCTCACTACACCCCGCTTATATTTCACCGGGTTGAAACTAGTGAAATGCATATACTGACCAGACCATGTTGGTTTCCTGTAAATGCTGCTGGTTATTTGGTAATGACCAGCCAATACGAAATGCGAGCATCTACCAGTGTTCGTCTTTTAACTGTTTTTGTTCAAACAATGAAGTTGTCGACAATGTAAAATGTTGTGTTCAGCCACTGGCCCAGTTACAACACGATAGGTGCCTAGATATGTAGATCAGCTACATGATCAAGTCCCTTCAACGGCAAATGATGATTATAGGTCTAGAAGTCCAACTTCACAGTGAAAGCTCTTTGTAACACAAATACAGTAGGTGCTTTTCATTGTAATCTTGCACAAAATTCATGAAACTGTTCTGGTAGATGAGTTTGTGGAAACGACAAACATATCATATTTAGGTATATTGCGGTTGAACTCAGAAATATTCGTTTGGAAAATGTAAACTATCCTGAGTGTGTACATACCGTGAGGAACAGACGCTGCAGTCGAATCTATTACGAAACAAATGTACACAGTCGGTCGTAAATCAGAATCTTAATTCAAAAAGTGCTCGATATTTTCAAAATCATAAAGAATGAATTATTCATTTTTCTAGTTTGGGGAAGTGTCTGGAAGCAACATGGAGGCTTCAACTGGTAGACGTTTACAGATCTGCAGGTTCAACTGCAAAATCCATGGAACATGAAGTCAGTCAAACAGAAAAGCGTCATTATACGATTAATTATATGGCTAATTAGATCCATAACCCTGAACAAATTCGCTGAACTTTAAAACACCCATTCCAATAAGCGTTTTTATGAAACGAATGGAAATGCCGCCAAATTGGTATTAACCTAATTCGTGAATTACATAAAAATCGACAGCAAGTTCTGACACCTGCGCTTATGATTTGTCCGATTTTCTGTGTGAAAAGGATATGACTTAGGCACATAAAGGAACAACTGCTTACCTGTTTCTCGCAAGAATAGTCTCGTCAGTATGAATCAGGAAATTGGAATCTTGAGAGTACGTGACCTACGTTCCGCAGGTGGTTACTGCCAATGGTTTAAGCATGCCACATTTCAGACCACAAAACGAATGGATCAACGGTTAGAATCTCACAAATTCTAAGAAAAGCAACATCAACATCACAACCGACGTTTTTACGCACCGAGTGGATTGACTGTGTTTAATAACGGTGCAAAGAAAAACGGGTTCTTAACCGGTTTCCCTCGGGGGGTAAAAACAGTTGTTGCACTACTCATAAGTCATTGAAAACAGATAGCACCGCTTATTCAGTATGCACATGAAAAGTGGCATGTGATGTTAAGGTTACGTCGTTTGTAACGGATCAAGTTTTGAGCATTAACTCATTTATGCTATGTCATTACATTATAGCTCAAAGTCGATATGCTTACGTCATCTGTGTAAAGAGAGAGAGTGAAAGTAGTGCTGCAGAAATTGTGTACAAAGAGCGTTCTCTCTTTTCTATTCAAGTTCGTAGAAGAGAGTGACTGTTTCAAGCATTCATCAAAAACAACTCTGCTCAATATGTGCAAAGTAACTCTAAATTTCCGAACACTCAGTAACAATAAGTTCAAACAAGAATTTCATGTCTACGCTGATCTTGGCAGTCACGTGGAAGATGGAGCATCAGTTGAATGCAGAAGAACAAACATAGTTGTGAACATTCCGTGTACAGTTGACAAATGCAATTTCCAAAAATAGCAGTGATATGAGTGAGTAATAGATTACTGATTTTAACATACCAAAATGAACTGTTGTACAAGGTCATTTGATACGTATTTTGTGTAGATCACAAGGAAGCAAGTTAAAAAAACACCAGTTTTGATAACTGATGTCTGGTCATTGTGAAATATCAGTTTGAGCAGGTCGCAGCGATGACAATAAGCTGATGACATATAATGCACTATTGACGGCATCCCACAATAGAGAGTAATGCACTCTGGTAATATACTGAAACTGGAACATATCGACAAAGAAACAATAGCAAAAGGGTTTCGGTTTTGTTAAGATTTTTGACGAATGAACAATAGATATTTTGAAGTGTTTCTTACGGGACGGATGTGATGTTTTTTTATTCCAGTCCAGAAACCCAGTCTGGGAGCGCCCATATAAGTAGTGAGGACAATAAACATGTCCAATTTAGGCATACGTACAAAACAAGTCACCTTCCAATTGGTCGTGAGAAAATAGTTATTGTCATGGCAGATCAATATAGGAATAAAAACAGCCGTTGAGTTGGTGGATGTTATGCTTGCGTTATCTCCACGGCATTTCTGTCCATGTGAGAAGCAAACGTTAGGTGTTGGTATGTGCGCTGTCTTGACGTAACTTCGACATTCACCAATGCTTCTATGGTTGATACAAATAAACAGAACACTGGAAAAGTAATCCTGGCTGATACATCAGCAATGGCATCCCGTTAGATCCACTACTGTCAAATGTCGTTACAGGCACATTCGATTCTGAGTTCCAGCCTACTGTCAGTAGTCTTCCTATGTACAACCGATATTTTGATATCATACTTACTGTTACAAACCCAGAGAATGATGTACTACTTATCGTTCAAATGGTTATGCAACACAGACACAAATTCATTTGATCTCCAACTATAAGTCAAATGTTTCGTTTTGTTTCATAGGTGTGCAGTTGACCAGACATTATGGTGACTCCGAGAAAGCCAGTGTATCGTTTGCTACCATTATAATATGACATCTAAATAAAGGGATACATGTGATAACACTGATATAAATAGTATCAATCAGTCAAATGAGTTCAATTCAGCCTAAAGATATTAGTTTTATTAATTTTAGTTAAGAAGCCTACAAATGAGAAAATCTGTTATTAGAAGTGTCTAATGACCCATACTTTCTCCATACAACACGCACTTTTCACATGAGTAGGATTTCTGAGTTGTCAAAAGGGTTAGTAAGCGTGAAATTTTGT